>JAUMHD010006548.1:0-76813 GCA_032359135.1 Ulvella scutata
GTCGCGGTTTGTGTTCCCCCCCCCCCCCCCCCCCTCACAGAAATCTACCTTGTGCGTATTTTGCAGTGCCGAGGTTTCTGTGTACCCCCACCCCCTCACAGAAATCTACCTTGCGCGTATTTAGCAGCTCCCAGGTTTCTGTGTACCCCCCCCCCCCCTCACAGAAATATATAGAAGTACCCGCAGGTACTAGGAAGCTACATGTTCACAAGTTCCTATGAGCATGTACCTGCCTTCTGTACAAAATTTTGGAAGGCAGAAATTCAAAAGGTAAACGCATAAATTCGGTTTTGACTCGGTTTCAAAAGGTAATTCAAAAGGTAGAGGCAGAAATTCGTTTTAAAAAAGGTTCGGCCAAAACACTTTATACAACTATCTGTCCCCGAGGGAAGGCCCTGGGGGCCAAAAACAAAACATTTATACTAAAACAAAGACGCAGAATATAGGGCAGCACTCGAGCATTGCCTTCATCTCATCACCGAGCTTCCTGTGCCTGGCACGCTCCAACAGGGGAGGCACAAGCATGGAGTACGCGTCCGCCAGCTTTGAGTAGCTCCCGTGCACAAAGCCTGGGGTGCCCAGCTCCTCCCCAAGTTTGGAGTAGAACTGTTGCCTCACCTCTTGCCAGGTTCTGCAGCCGGCCGCCTGCAGGTTTCGGGTTATGATTTCCTCACAATTCCGCTGCTTTTTGGCCTTGCTGCTCAGGTTTCTCCGCTCGGACTTGCGGAGCAACGCCGCGGCAATGGTTGCGAGCGCTGGGCAGCCGCCACAGTACTCCACCAGGCTCTTGCCTGCCTGGCCCTGCATGCCGAGACAAGCACTCGAACGGCGCAACAGAACCATCACGAAAGTCTTTCCCAGCACTCTGGGCTCATGTATTTACAAACCGGAAAGGTAGTGAATAGGAATGAACCAAAATAGCCAAAAGTAACTAACTCTGGGCTACGCTGCATCGTGCCTGTCTCTTTTTTCCCCGCCAGTTTGAAGCGTCCAGGGGCAGCACAAGGCAAGAAGAAGTTACAGATGTACAGTAGGTTACAGACTGTTACAGACGTACAGTAGCATCTGGTTACTACAAACCCAATTGAGGCCACTGATTTGGTTCGTACTATCCAGAAGTTTGGATTAACCAGCAGGATTTCAATGTACGGACACCGTTTGACCTCACTGGATTGGTTGGCATAATCCAGCAGTTCGTATTAACCAGGTTCGTATTAACCATATGTTACTGTACATCCATCACATGGCAACAGCAGGAGATTGTTCACTCAGCAGGCCAACCGCAGCACAAGGGGCCGCACCGCGCAGGCAGGCAAGCGCGCCCCTGCAACGCTCGGCTGCAGAGCATAGCTGGCGAGAATGCCAGGCATGTTTGGCTTGTTGCACTCCATGTCCAGGTGAATCTTCTGTATGTTGCGGTCTTGGAACAACAGCTCGGAGCACTCATGTGTGGAGGTGACAACGCAGGAGGACCGCCAGAGGGCTGTCGGCCGCGCCACAAAGCCCAACTCCTGGTCACTGGCGAGCATGGGGTGGTCGCAGAGGCCGACATCGTCTATTATGATCAGCGCCTGCTGCTCCATGAACCGCTTCTCCACTGCTGCTGTGATCTGCTCCCCTGCCTGCACACATGGTGACCGTAGTCAGACTTCCTGCCTGCACACATGGTGGGCACAGTCAGGCTGCCTGCCTGCCTGCCACTTCCCTTCGCGAAACGCTACAAGAAACTGGTGGCATGGAACAGATGACGTAGATGCGCCATTTTCTTATAGGCCGTGAGCCACTTGTTGCAGAACTAGGGTAGGGGGCGGCTGTGGGCCTGCTCTCTTCCCGGTTTTGGGGTTCTCAGGGTTGTTTTTTTATACCCTGTCAATGCTTCAGTAGTGGCATGTCCTGCGTCATAAGTGCGAGGTCGAGCTAAGTTGGCCTGCGATGATTTGCTGGTACATGAGCCATGCTATGGAGCTATGCCTGTAACCTTACACAATTGTTTTTGAGATGGTGCTCAAGGACACACTGTATGTATGCCCGGAGAATCAGGAGAGAGCAGCACCTCAAGAGGTCCTGAAACGCCCAGCTTGTTGGCCATGTTGTGCAGCTTCACCAATCTGGCCCCGTGATGATCTTGCTGGCCTTCTTGTGCGCGGCAGCCTCTGCCCCATGTCACCATGTAGCCTCCATTTGGGTACCTGGCTGCAAGGCGGCCCTGCACTGATGATGCGCAATGGTGATCTGTCATGATGATCTGCAATGATGCTCTGCACTGATGATCCGCTATGGTGATCTGTTATGATGATCTGCAATGGTGATCTGTAATGATGATCTGTTGGAGGCTTGAAAGGCAGATCAATGGCAAGCACGTAAACAGCATCCCAGAAGAGTCCTGGAGTGATGCAAGATCGTGCAATGAAACCTTTACTGCTGCTACTGGTGAGGTCTGGTGATATTAGTTGTGTCATTGATTGGCGTTGTGCTCTGATGTGTGAGTATGTGATGCATGCAGCTGCTTCCCGCGACTGGAAATAGATGGAGAGCTCGTGCAGCAGGGATATAGCTAAGGAATGGGGAAAGCCTAATTATGGCAGCGAAACACTTTAAGGGCAACCCCAGGATTTTCGTTATCTCGAACGATGATTGGGCACTTTTGAGCACCTCCGCGAAAATGCTTCGTTCGTGACCACCGACTAATGATAAGTATTTTAGCGAACGAAAACAACTATACATCCTGTGATATTTGAAGGTGCTGCGCCAGTTCTGGGCCGATCCGTGCAGATGGCGGTTGTGTGATCATGCTCCAACTGTACACGACCACGTCTGTGTGTGATCAGCGTCTAGACTCGTTAGAATGCAAATAATACAACAATAATACTTTGTTGGTGAAGCTTCGTGCGTTAATTGGTCCCAAAAAGGTCTAGCGTATTGCTACGATAGCCACAAACGAGGACAGATTCACTCTTGCATACGCGCACTCATCCTTCTCTGACGCCCGGAATGCAGGCCAACGCACGCACGAACACATTTAATTAGCATTTCGCGACTATGCTTAACTGGATATCGGTTTGGTGTGTTCGGAGACCTGTTGATAGCCAGCCATTCGCTGCTCTGTACACACACTGCGTCGGCAAGAGCCCATATCACACCCTTATCCGCGCCAACAGCATTTTTGTTGCGCTTTGGAAATATCAGGCGCGGCACTTCATCCTGTATAGTGGCATCCGGAGAAGAGCTCCGCTGCAGTGCTTCAGCGCACCACAAGGACCTGAAGTTGCAATACACAACGCAGCATAACCCTTTGCGACACAGTGAATTAAGTGTTGATTAATTGCACCAGATGCGATCAAGAAAACCGCCCCGTGGCTACTTCCAGAGCAAGGTTAGCGGAAGTACCGCCATGCAGTTTGGCCACGACCACAGCGTGACCGAGGAGATGAGATAGGTGAAACGTGCCATAAGAAATGAACAAATGTACAAATGAAAAACTTTGGGTGCAAAAATTAGCGCGCGAACGGGTCGAGCGGTCACGATCATGGCGATTACTTTTTTTCTCTCGAAACTCCTGGGGTTGCCCTTAAGTATTCGTGTAGGGGGTTTTTGCATGTAATAATTCATGGTTTGTCGGCTGTACCACGATGAACGCTGGTCAGTTTGGCTGCCAGTTAGCTAACAAGCTCTCAACAAGTAACAATACCCCTGACTGGCAGCAATGTGACAGCCTGTGCAACCCCACAGAGTCTATTGAAGGATAAATGTTCCTGGGGGAGTGCACAATCAGCCTCTACAGACTGCTTGTGAATACGCAAGTGGCTTGAGCGCTGTAATCAAAGCGGTATGGCACACATGCAGCATTACTCATGTCCCCGCCACCCAGCACAGCACATGGCAGTGATGCGCAGACTACAACATTCGAAAACTACAACTCGAAAAGAACCAAACAGCTTGTGGTTCAAGGGAACTGATGATCAGGGAACAAGAAACAAGAAACGGTAGGCGAGCTAGAGTTTCAGTGAGATGCACATGACGTGCGCTGCGCTGAGGGCCTGCCATGCACTTGCTAGCAGAGCACGTGGGTTCTGTGGCTCATTGATGTGCCACTCAGCTGCGTTTCTTTGTGTTTTTCTTAGCTTCAAAGAAACACAATGCGACTCTTTATGTTTCTTCAAGCTCAAGGTTTCTCAAACCTGACGGTCTAGGCCCCAGAAGGCCGCAGGCAGGCAGGCTGTGGCAGACAGGCACGGCACACCTGGCGCATGTACAACTCATGCATGAGCGCCTCTGCAAACTTGGTCTTGCCACTGCCAGGCGCTCCTACATGGCATTGCTGCAGATGACAGCGCTTTCTGGGGGGGGGGGGGGGGCTCACTGCTGCCACATTCAAGCCCCGATAGCACGTGACGTGATAGATGGCAGGTTGAACGGAAAAATGCACTGAATACGATGTGTGGTGAAAGGCAAAACCGATCGCTCTCTGAGACACCACACGTGCAGCAGCCACCCAGTTCCCCTGCAGCCACTTTAGCGGCAGCACCGATACTGTACAGGTGCGCGCGACAAGAACGGATATGCCAGGTATGCCACATGCAGGCAACATCACCCTCATGCACTGAAGCACTGATCACCAATGTGGCTTAGATAGAACGATGCTGATTAACTGGGACTATTTTTTTTAGGTGTGGGACCTTACAGATGCAGCGACACTGGTGATCACTGCACTGAAGCAGAGACCTGTGAGATAGAGAGAGATCTATGATAGAGACTGGAGAAAGCATCCTCTTGTACTGAAGCAGAGAGTCCTGCTATAGAGCACAGCTGCAAAACCAGGCAATATATACACATGCATGTGGCCACATCTAGACACAACGCAGAATTTCGAGTATAAAATTGTCACCAGCTGATGCATTGCCTTAAGTGTATTGTGGATTGCTGAAACACTACCAAAAGGTGGGTGGGGGCGCACCCCACAAAAAGACGTTCTGGCCGCTGCACAAGCTTGCAAGAGCCTCCTTGAACAACCTCTGTGGCGCGTGGTAGTGTACAAATGCAGTTGCGGGGGAGAACGGCGGCCTCTCTGGGGCTGCAACCCCTGGTAGCCACTCTCTGCAAGAAACACGAATGCCTAACATCCAAACGCACTAAGAACAAATGGACAGGGAAGCTTCACAAACACACACACCTGCCACACCACACCTCAACACAACACACCACGACACATGCACGGTGACGCATTCTTCTTTGCATGCATGTGGTGTGTCCCAGACTGTGTTCCAGCCGCCCAAGCCTGTGCTAGGCAGAGCTCACCTACAAGAGATTCGGCACAAGAACATGCATGGTGTCTGTCTACAAGCGCTCTGTCTACTGATTCTGCGGCTACAGGTGTGACGCACTTGACAAAGCTGTAGCTGCAGCTGTAGTGAGTGCAGTGGAAGCCGGGGGTCTGGTGCCTCATGCGCTCAGCAATACGTTGACTCATATCGAACATCGAGCTGTGGGGCTGGGGAAGCTCCGCGAGGAGATGCAGAGTCCAGAGGGAGTGCTCTGGGCCCACTCTAGCCTCCTGGTCTGGCGCACAAGCAAATAGAACCGCAACCAGGTTCACGTTGGGCGGCGCCTGCATGGCTACAAGGGGCTTCTGGACAGACACGTGCAGCGACCACGTGAGCTGGTCGAACTGTTGCTGAAAGAGTGGCGTGGCTCAGCTGAGAGAATTCGAGTACGTTTGGGGAGTAAATCAAGCTTTTGTCTGTGTGCTACATAGAAAAACCGGTTGCTAAGCGGGCCCTTGCGCTCCCCTTGCAGTAGGTGCTGCGGCCTAAGCTGCTGACAACAAGATTCTTGATATGGTCCTGTGCCGGGAATAATGTGTGTAAAGTTACAGGTGAATTACACGTGAATAATGTATAATTGCTCACATGGTAGCGGCACACGCCAGCATGAAGTAAGCTCCAAGAATACAGTTACTGGCAAGACTGTTAGTGTGCCAACTACTGCGTGTTGCAACGGTCTCAATCCATGCCAATTCCTAGATTTGAATTGGTATGCGTACTGTTAGGATTCTTGCTCATTAACTTACTTTTCGGGTTGTAGTGAGGCATGAGGGTGTGCACACCAGGGGGGACAGTTCTCGCACAGGGTCTTGAAGTGCCTCTACAGCAGGCGAGCGACACATGTCCAGCAGCACGATGATTGCACAGCCTGCTGCAGGCTTTCCAGACAGATCGCCTGGCTTCTCGGGGGCGATAAGCTTGCGTACGAATCGTGTCCGCAGATTCACGAAACAGCTGCTAGTCTTCTCCACCCTGCCATCTGCGCTGGTCTGTGATTGGAAGTCAGTAGGCACAGCACAGTAGTTCCCTGCCCTGTCCACAACACCATGACCTGAGTAGTATAGTACCAGCTGCACACATTTCTTGGAGTGAAGGTTGTTGTGCTTACTGGCAAAGCATGTTGGTGGCTCCAGGTGGTGAGGGAGAGGAGGCAAGACATGGGGACCCAGATGGAAGGAACAACCGATGATAGGAGCTCAAGAACCTGAGCCAAGTACTTTGGGTAGCGTGGGTTTCAGTTCAGGCTGCTGAATCCAGCGTTCGGCATTTTATGTGCTTGGATTCTCGGACGTGAAAGATGATGCAAGCTATCGCAATTTAAATCGCATGCGTTCACTACAGTTACCAAATGCTCAAAGATAATGTCATACTCGCTTCCAAATCGTACGAACATCATTTCGAAGTACAGGTTCAAGAGAATTGGGTGTGCTGGTGCATGTCAGGCCCACAGTCACGCTGTAGCGGACAGAAAGCCTGTGCATTAACACCTGTGACGCCCAATTATTGAAATTTTGGTCTGTATGGGCGAAGTCGTACCACATCTCTTCCATGCTCTTCTCTTCTCGCATCCGATCTGTAATGCTTCACAAAGTGAGCCAAGGCTGCAGTTAGTCCGCGATGACTGCAATTAGATTTTCGTTCCACTTCGAAGGCGAAATCATCCTTGAGAATGCGTTGAACCTCAAGGGCATCGTTTGCGCAGGTGGGAAGGTTTTGCAGGCTAGAACAGTCATAGTCTGCATTCCCTATCACGAGAGCCTTCTTTATTGGCATCTTACAGCACAATTATCAGCCTATGCACTGTCATATCCACACTGGTTGCGCAAACCTTGCTGTCAGGTATCGGCTTACGACCAGTGGTGTGGACTGAGTGAACTCCGCAACCAGACGCTGTTGACAGGATCCATCATTGCGTGAAGCAGAAATCACAGTCCATTATAAGACTCATGTTCTGTTGTTGCAGACTGCAGACACGAATGCTTTGGTGGGTTCGTTGAGAACTGCTCCCCCCCCTCCCGCTCACACCACGAACACTATTGCGTGAATCCTGAATCATATGCTCAGCGGAGCTGCATGACCCTTGACAGCTACTAATGACGCACAGCAACACTGTCTGATGCACTTTGACATTTTCCTGGCTCCCCTGTTCGCATAGTTGGACGATGCATGCGCGAGTGTGGAAGATGCATCGTCATGCGCAGGGATGTTTAATAGTGCTCCGAGACAAGGACAGCAAATATTGGACAGCGCTCAACATAACTGTCAGGGGAATGCTGATTACTCAGAAGCAGCGCATGTTCGCCGCTGAGCTGTGAGCAGCTAGCCTTGCTTGTCTTGGCCGGTAAGGTAGATTCGTTCAGGCACACAAATGGACCATCGGTGAGCAATACAGCGATGAAGACTACTACTTCTTTACTTGGCCCCTTCATTCATTCGGTACCAAGCGGGAACGCTGTGAAGCTAGGGGGTGTGCCTTGCGGCAATGGCTGGCTAGCAGCTAATCCCAGCAAGAGATGGTGTGAGCTATTCTTCCTGGGATATAGCCCAGTGTGGATAGCAGCGCTTCTCTGTGTCATTGTGCCCCTCAAGTTGTACGAGGTGTGCTGCACATGAATCCACTTTCTGCAAGCATACATTGGCGATTATATGTGCATAAGCTCGGCTTGGCGGTCCTCAAACAGCCATAAGTTACTGACAGTATGCAGACCTGGGACGAGTGGGGGTACTTGACGATTGGGGTTGCCACAGTTGCACCACTCTTGGTGGTGCCTCTGCTCTTCCCTTGCGCAGCGGACAAGGGCAAGCCTCTACATCAGCAGTACTGGGTGAAGGCGAATCTCTGGATCGCGGTGTTTGGCTTCATTGGCAATTACTTCTACACCCATTACTTCTTTCAACTGCTTGGTGCAGCTTACACGATGCCATCTCACAGGCTAAACGACGTATGCTGGTTCCTCCATGACACATTGAATCTTACACTATTGCCTCTTTCGGTACCCATCGGCTCATTGTTTTTTTACTAAGCCACAATCTGGTGTGCTTGCAGATTCCCATAGCTCTCTATGGCATCACACACGCATACTTCTGTCTCTATCACGCCCTCTCGAATCTTTTGATTCGACGGACTCTTAATGCAGCCCGTGCACGAGGCTTCAAGTTTCCTTGGTTAGCAGCATCAGCTGTCATTTTCTCACTGGCCTATGTCACAGCCTTCATGGAGACGTTCACCATCGCACATGTATGCTCCACCTGCCATTTCCTTGACATCTCAGTTTCCTTCTGCTACCCTCTCTCGCATCGGGACCATTAGTACATATGTCCATGCTATACAGAGTATGTCTTGCCCTACTTTTTCTCATGGGCTCTGTCTCTTCAACAGCCAGCCTATGTTGGCCGGGCGCTGTATCTAAGCAGGTTATGTATGCTCGTTTTCTCAATCTGGAAGGGTAGTGTGCAAGCATGAAAGCTGGTTCCTGCCAATTCAATGGTAGACTCACATTTCTGCCTTACGATCACGAACACGCCTCCTCACCTGTGTTTCTACATTGCAGTACCCGCATTATACCCACACGAACAAGTCAATGATGTACTCAGTCGGTAGCCTTTTCTACGCCATCTACTTCTGGGTGAGCTTTCCAGCATTCTTCTTGATGGATGAGGACACATCAGCGCCACGGTCACCCTTGTGGCGCGCGGCCTGGGACGCTCTAGCTGCAGGGATGCTCGTGCTCATCATCCTGGACTTCTGGAGGCTATATATTGGTAGTATCGCACCTTCTGGGGACAGTGCAGGGCCTCTACCACAAGGTCTTCCCTGGCTCAACGGGGCTGTTAGTTGAGTTTCCTGTAGAGACTATTAGTGAATTGATTGATGCGGCAAAAAGTAGGTTGCAGGCAGAGGCCGTGCTGCTGAAAGGTAGGGGAAGCTGGACAGCTTTGCAGGTGGGTAGTCTTGGTCATAGATCGCAGCTATTTGCTGTTTCCCAACAATGCAGGAAGCTTAACGGTGGAATGAATGTGAATCCAGTGGCGCAGCACTCAAGCACAGAGTGAAACTTACATACACAGTGGCACAGTACTAGTACGAAGTGCACCAGCGTAGGGCATCTGAAACCAGACAACAGTGCAGAGACCAGAACGAGCAATCACCAAACACCTCGCAAGAAGCACGCAGCACGCAAACGCAGGACCATGATAACACAAAACCACAGCCACACAAGCGCCACACATCAGCAGCCCATGTTGCCTTGCCCTCATCTTGCGTCAGTAGCGCTTTAGTGAAGAAGAGCAATCGCACTGGCAATAGTCATTGCTGTACTGCTGTTGTGACTTGAAGTGTTAGATCCCGCTATGTCGAGTGGCCATGCAGCCCATATGCATGGGCTGCCTTCTGTATTGGTACCAGCTTCCTTGTGTTACACTTCTGAGTCCCATATAAGGGGCTACGTTAGATTAGGATGGTTGGACTGTAATGAGGTACGACTGCCGGGTCACAACAACTGCGCCACTGTCGATGTAAGTTCATCATTGCTATCGTCCTGCTCTGCACTGCAGTCCAATCTGGCCCCCCATCGGGGTTCTTACGTACTCCAGCCATTCCTGCTCGCTGCTTCAATGGCCCTCTGTCGACATATGAGAGAATATTCTTCATGAACGCCATTTTGGATGCGGAATGCCCCGACACGTCTCCAGCATCCCATGGAACCCCCTTTTCCGATGAACTAGACCATTTCCGCCCAAGTTGAAAGATTCCGAGTGTGACCAGGTGTTGTTATCCCTGTGGTCTGCGGGCACCCCCTGTGCTTACACAAGTGAAAAATTGTTCACCGCATGAGAGCTTGGTGCGCCAGCCCCTCACATGTGCCACAGGCCGGAGTGCCTCACCCCTCACTTCGGTTTCGAATTCGTGTACACAGGGAAACAGACGGCTTAGAAACCCAGTACATCGAATAGATCGCCCGCGCAAAGATTGTATGCCAAGCCAAATGTCGCATGCTCCGAATGGGTGGATGATGGCAGAGCTGCGTGCATCGCCCAGCACCAAAACACCAGCTATCCGAGTGTGTTGCAATGATACATGGATGCGAGAAAGCGAAAACACAAGCAGCAACAAGCAGGAAATCCAAAGGAAAGCACGGCATGCAAAGGCCACCCCACAGAGGTCCTGTGGAGCAGCACAACTGCTCATGTCGGTTCACTCACAACTCAGATGAGCCTCATAGAACGATGATCTACAACTAATACAGCTTATCAGCGTACAGCACATGCCAAGAGGTACCCAACACACTCGAGTAATCCTCTCTGTTCCACTACAAGCTACTGCTGCAGGAATTTGTGCACCTGATCCGCTGCCAATAGCACTCATATCTTGCACGCATGAGCATACATCGCTACTCCAATGTGATGCTTCAATGTTGGCAGTGGTCTCAAAGTGTCAGCCCCCCCACCGCTGCATGGGATGCAGTGCCGCGTGCTGCTGTCATGAGGACAGCAAGCGCTCAACAGCAGCATTCACGTTGCCACCTGTCGCCTGCAACGCACGAATGTTCTCTTGCTGATCGAAGAACCCCATGTCACGCAGCTGCTGCAGCTGTGTCGCATACGCCTCCTCAGGGTTCGCAGCAGGAGCAGGGGCAGGCACGCCGAGCCCTCCTCCTGCACCGCCAAGAAGACCCATCAAGCCTGCAAGATTAGGTGGTGCACCACCTGCGCCAGCAGCACCTGCACCTGCGCCTCCAGCCCCCCCCAACATGCCCATCAAGCCTGCAAGGTCAGGTGCTGCACCCCCAGCACCCGCCCCTCCTGCACCCCCCAGCATGCCCATCAAGCTTGAGAGATCTGGAGGTGCTCCAGCCCCGGCGGTTGGTGCGCCAGGCAGGCCGCCCCCGCCCCCCAACCCCCGCTGCATGTCGCCTGGGGAAATTCCTGCCTGGTTCATTGCCTGAGCAGCTCTAAGAGACGCCTGGAGCATCTGCAGAGGGTGAGAGGCGTGAACAACTTGGAATTGTGGAAGTGTCTGTGCCTGCTAAAGGGACCTATTGATGCCGGCAACCTGATGAGCAATGTAACTCTTCATCGGAAAACCGGCACAGAAAGGGAGTCATGGCAGGGTTCACAAGCCAGTACTTGACAATCCAGGCAGTCAAAACGTAGACGCCTACTTGCTATACAGGCTCTGCGGACATCTTGGCAGAAAAATAGCAGCAAGGAACAGGAGCTGGGCAAACGCAACAGCGTCCCAGAGAATAATCGCACAGCAGGGAACTCAGTCCTTGCTGTTCAGCAAATCAAGACGGGTGGCTACCAGCTCTCAATGCGTCTAATTTTGGTACTAGTGTGCACATTCCACTCATGTTACCGATGTGTGACTTTTGCAGCATATCTGTCTGACAAATACACCTGGACAGATAAACTGCTGGTAGATGTGTCTACTTCGAATATAATCCCTGGCCAACGAAGCCTCTGTGGTTCAACATCAGAGATGATGGTGCCCAGAGAGTGCGTAAAACATGCCAGCACGCATAACAACGCCAGAGCAACAGACGGTAGTCAGCAAGTACCTCAGGGCTGAAGATGAGATTGCGGAGAGCAGGGTTCGCTTCAACAGCTTCCCGCATCTGTGGATTGCGTTCCAGCATCATCTGCTGCATCTGCGGGCTCTGCATCATCTGGGTCACCATCTGCTGCATCTGCGGGTTCTGCATCATGCGTACCGCGTTTTCTTGCAGCGCAGGGTTCTGGAAGATGTCACCTGCGCCTCCCAAGTCATCCAGGCCGCCTCCGCCTCCACCCATGGCTCCCAAAAGATCGGCGAGCCCTCCAGCCCCGCCTGCTGGGACACCGCCGGCAGCAGGACCCCCTGTTCCGCTGCTCCAAGGGTTCGGAAGCGGAGCCGCATTGGGGCCGGTGGCAGGCGCCGCAGCAGAGGCGTCTTGTGTCCCACCATTGCTGGCACTGATGGCAGACCCCGTACCAGCAAGGTTGAGGCCCCCTAGCACCTGCTCAAGGGATGGTGCACCTGTACCTGTTGCTGCATCTGCTGCATCTTCCTCAGCACTTTGGAAGGCTTCGGTTGTGGACTGGAACATTCTGCGGAGCTGATCGTACCCCCCCGGAACGTTCTCAATGTTCCGTAACGCTACATCGTTTGTCCGCATCTGCTCTTGCATCAATCCCTGTAACACCACAATGGCAACTTTTGTCAAGGTGGCTCCTGCTGCTATTTCTGACTATGAGAACGTTGTGTAGGGAATACCACGAGACCGGAGCATTCCGTAGGATGTTGATGACACAAATTTCTGGTGCTGTAGATGCTGGCATGATATAAATGATGTACTCAGTGCTTCTACATCTGTCGGTTGCTGCTGTGTGCCATTCGGGTGAAGTTTGCACAGATGTTGTCTTGCTGTTCGGACTCTTGCCCATTTAGCTTGTACGTTTTCTACACATGATGAAAACGTTCAGGTGATTGTGCACACAGGCAGGCGCACCGGACTGGACATAGCACGAGCTGCATCTCTGAGAACCTCAGGATTGTTTAGAGCTTGTGCCAGCTGTGGGTTCGTCTCCATCAGGCGTGTCATGATGGGATTAGATTGCATCATCGTCCGGAACAGCTCTGGGTTATTCGATAGGGCATTCATCATTGCGCTATTTACGTCTGCCTGCATTCTGAGACTGTGTTACAGCATGTTGCACGAATCAATGATGTTGAGGTACCACAGCAGCAACACAGGTCATATATTGCTGTGGAAGTATGTTGGTGCGCTGCTGATGTGTGTAGCTCACCACGACAGCATTCTTCACAACGTAGCACAGCGCGAGGCAGCACAAGGATGACAAGAAGTCAACTGATCGCGGCGGGATAAAACATGTCCCATGTATCCAAGAAAGCTCATTTGCTGGTGCGTTAGTGTTCGCACCGGGAAGATACTAGAAGGCTGTGGAGGTGTTCCACTTGTTGGAACGGACTGGGCAGCAGTCCTCCTGCACGCTGTTTTGTCTCAGATAGTATGCACACGAGTACAGTTCAAGTGAGGTTCAGAAGAGACATGAACGCCTAACTAGAGCAAGACGCGATGCGCACGTTGTGCTAGCTGATGCAGCTTTCTTGCCTTTCACCATGTGCAGAACATGCTGCTCTCCGATTCCTGCATCTCGCAGAAACGGTCACAACTACATATCAACACCTGTAAAGGTGGGCCCATACAGTAGTCAAGAATAGACGTCTGGAACATGACCAAGCCAACGTACAGCCTAAAACCCCGGGTATTCGAGAGGCTGCACACACAACAGGCGAGGATGAGATCGTGTAAAGTCGAAGGCTGACTTTTGGAAGTGAACGTTTACAGTCCGTCAGGTCCACTCATCCTGCGTTTAACCACGGACATGGCTGATCGAACGCACCATAGTGGGCCACCGTTTCATGGTCCTTCAATATCTGGCCTTTGTATATGAGCCGCTGTTCATCCGCTGCAAGATCACAGTTGTTTGCCACTTCTTCTTTAAGCTGAAGGACAGTAGAATCCGCGGGTACAGAGACAGGAAAGCGGTCCGGTTTGTCGCTACTCTGCCCAGTCGGCTTGATAACCACTGTGATACTCTCGCTCATTATTCAGAACTTCACAAGCCACACGACTTTCTTTGTGGATGGCAACCTGGTGGTGATCAGGACCCCTGTTACACCGCGATGCTAGTTGGTATATCACTCACAAGATCGTGGCATGAAGTGTCGGGCTTATCGTATAAATAACATGTTTGTCTTCATTGTACATGATGCTATATGCAGGGCGCTGGCTGGCCATTATGTGTTCATGAACCTTTTCCAGCGTGATGCTGGAGTGTCTGAATGACAAGGCTTCCCCATGCATTGATATCATGCACTGCAGACTCCAGCACTCTACAATGCAGAGAACATGAACTATCAATGTGACCTCTATGCCCAAGAGAGAGCCGAACTTCGTTTCACAGTGCGTCTCCTGCAGCACCTGCTTCCACATTGCGCCAATGCCTTCCATCTGCCAATCCATGCTACTGGTTTGCATGGCACCCATATCCAAGTAACAGGACCTGTCACATCTCAAAGACATGCAGTTGCACGTTAATACTGCTTGGAAAACTCATCCTGGGATGCATTTCCCTCATGTTTCCATCCAGGTGTACCATCGACTTCCACCTTACAGGTTCGCTCTTAACGAGCATGCAGGAAGAACCAAAGCCTGTGAGGATACGCAACCTAATCTAAGCACTTTCCAAAGGTTTTGGCTTGTTCAGCATGATTTGCATCGGCCTGATTGGCTTGCCCTGACGCTGGTACTCTTCAATGAACTCTTTCGCGTACTGCTTAAATCGCATGTCTGCATCATTTGTCAGCTCCTCGACCATGGCTGCTTCTTGTAGAGCAGCATGCTTGAGAACACACTTCTTCTTTGTCTTCAGATCACACTGATGCTTTTGGAACGCAGCGACATGAACATTTCGAGCCCGTTTTTGGTCAGCGTCTGCCAACTCCTGATCCACCAGCTGCTGCATCCTTTCCTGCAATGCACCTCTTGTTTCACACACATGCGGTACACAATCATTGCATCTTCAGCATGGCACAGTGATGGACTGTACTTGTACTGTGAACTTAGCTACATGTTTTGTTGAGTTCATCCGACTGCTGCGCCGCAATTCAGCATTAAAGCATGCACGGTGTCAGTACAACTCGTGCGAATGGGATAAAACATGCCTTCCAAGCTGCTGCAAACTCCTTGTCAGCAGCACGCGCAGCCTCTTTGTGGGCTTCCTTGGAGGCAAGCTGTTGCTCACGTGACTGACAAATGCCGTTCCACTGAGCTCGCCTACGTTCTGCACGAGCCTGAGCCTCTGCAGCTTGCTTCTCCTCTGCATGCTTCACGTCCCTGTCTAACCTCTCCGCCTCGCTGCTCATTAAAGCCTTGAACTTGGCCTCCATGATTTCCGCCTGCTCACAGAATAAAACCTACTTTTCAGCTTTGTAGTCATGAAAGTCCAGTAAGTACTTCAGGAGTGTACCATACATGACCTTATCCATGCTCCCATGTTGTTGACTACTACTTTCCACTAATCCTTTTGTTGCCAGAGATTGAGCGACAAGCACTGTGAAGTGCACACCATAGCCTTTCTTCGCGCTTCCTTCTCAGCTGCAATAGACGCCTCTTTCTCTTTACGCTGTGCAGCTAGGCGTTCTTTCTGCTCAAGGTATGCAATGCGTGAAGCTTCTTGCTCCTCTACCATCTTCTCTTGCTGCCTCTTGTACTCTTTGAGTGCTTCGTTGGCTTTTGCTGTGGCATCGTTTGCGTCTCGAGCACGTGCGCGTGCGTTTGCCACCCTTTCCCTCTCTGCTTGCATCTCAGTCTGTGCTTTGACCTTCACCTCTTCTCCCTACATGTGCAACGTATGTGTGCAACAGACTGTAACATGGAAACGTGGTCTGATTCAATGTGCATGCCCATCATGATCCACAAAGGATACTCCGGTGTCTGGGGTGCGATCACAGCACCCTCACAAACCTATGCTGATGGCGTGGCCCTTCCCTGCTCATCGTATAATGTCCTACCAGAGTGCAAGTATATCAACAAGATGGCCGATCAAAGCCGACACTCACTACTGTCAACAGAGTTCTTTCTTTCCAGCTGCTGTTCAAACACAACTATCATGATGTTGACTCTCAGCCTGCATCCAACAGATACTGCTGACATCTGTTTGTTCTATTTTGTGCTATTACTGCCGTTCTGTTCGAGCGGTGTAGTGGTTTTCATGCCTGCTGCACTTGAAATTTTTGTTCTTGCCCATCTGCTGCCTTGCTAATTTGCAAATGGCACCTGTTGTCAACAGAGTCACATGCAGCGACATGGATACATAACCAGAAGGTACCTCAGCCTTGTATGCAGCACGATCAGCAAGAATGCGTGCTTTCATGTCATCCAGCTGCTGCATCTGTGCTGCTTTCTGCTCCATGGCACGATCGCGAGCCTCGATCAACTTGGCCACCTCTGCATCCTCTGCCAATTCTACCTGCTCCCTCATCTGCCGATGATACGCCTCGTTCTGGGCACTTCTGAGAGTTGCTATCTGCAGAGCACACCACACATATCAGCTGACCCTTTCAGTGTTGCGGCACAGTTCTGATATACCGTCCCCAACAGAGTATAGAATAACCCCAACAGAGTATAGAAGAGCACATTCACTGACACAGGGCTATGACATCCACGGTGCTTACAAAGATCTGTTTTGATAGTATCTGCAGTCCTTAAAACTGGCCCACTATTCGTGCATCTGGTGATCTGGTCTAAGCATACGATGGAGACACTGAACTGTCACAAGTTGTTAGTTCACAGAACAATTTGTTGCTTTAACTCTGGACTGAATGATGGTGTGTGGTAGGCCGTGACTTCCTTGACCACCTGCTATAGAATGCCACAGAATGGCATACTCCAATCCAGCTCAGATAACAGTAGTGACCAGTTTTATGTTCAATATCGCTTATGTGTTAAATTGTTGAAGGAAACGCGAGCCTGTACCGTCACTGTGCGTGTTGCCTCAGACATAGACCTTCACATAGGCCTGTATTTCCAGAAGTAGCCAGGCGGTATAACACCACAGGACCTCGGAAGAATCGCACCTGCTGCTTGAATTCTATTTGTGCGGCTCGTTCTGCGAGAACGTCGCAATGAAGAGCAGCTCCATGGAATCCCTTGGCAGAATCTGTTTCATGGAAAATCATCTTGTTCACACGCTCAAGAGTTGCCCTCCGCTGTCGCTCTTTGTCTTCTGCAACCACCCGGTCTTGCTGCGAGCACAACATTGTAGGTAAGGCGCACAGCTGTCATTCAGTGTAGCTTGCAACTATAGCTGTGCTGTGTGTGTGAATACAAGTGCAGAATGGAGTTGACACATTCGTTTACCTGCTGTCGGACAGCTTCTAGAGCCGCTAATCGCTCTTTGCGTGCTCTATCCTTTCGATGCCTCTGTGCCTGCATAACTGCTGCATCCCTGGCTTGTGTGCTAGCGTCGCATGAAACCATCTGCAGAAGGGAACTGCACTTGCACTATACCTCTAGCGTATTAGGCCATCCCTCAGCTCTTTGCTTACTTTTCTCGTGCAACGACAGCAAATACTTGCTCTTGTCAGTAGTGGGTGGTGGAGAGATCTGTAAAGCACATCCCTCTTGAGTATGAGCACTGTTTGTTGAGCATAGATGGTTACTGCAGCATACTTAACGTCAGTCAGAAATCTCACCTTCTCTTTTATCCTTTGCAGCTGGGAGTTCGTGATTACATTCACTGCAGTCATCGTGAACAGAGTGCGGACGAACGTAAAACCCACAAAAAAGACGAATACAGCCACCAATGAGAACGCAAAATTTCACGGGTGAAGGTGTTCTTGGTCCCTGTGCTTCCTTGTGCTGCACCTCCGGAGCCAGAAGAACAATGGGCTTCACCGTCACAGACACAGGTCTGTTGGATGATGTGCACTCAAGTGAGAGCCGAAAGGAAATCTTGCGCGTCCTGCAGTCCGTCCTTGAGTTCGTGCGTGTCTTCTGGGCAAGCATGCATCATTTGCGTCTGGCTACAGCCGGCTATCCCTTCTCGGAGTGCGCATCTGCAAAGAGCATCATGCAGGTCTGTGTTGCAGGCTAGAATACCGAGGGAAAGACAAGAAGCCAGCTGTACAAGCGCCAAGATCGGTTCTTCTAGAATTGAAGGCCCGCAAATTGTGGGTGCCCAAAAAGTGGTGTTTGCAACCAGAACAGCCACTCGTGTCCTGACAAATACTGACCAGTTCTCTGTCAAGCAGTAAGAACTTATAACGTACATGCCTGGATAGTAGCTCGAGGATACGGTCTCTGTGCCCCTCCAGTCTGTGCCAATAATCCCACATTGCCTGTTGCTGTCGTTTGCGAATTGTGTGCCCTCATCCGTCTGCAGCACATCGTCAACCACTTTGTAAATGTGGACGTTCGCAAGTGTACGATCTCCTGCACCTGACTCCCATTCTCAGCTTCATTTGTACTGGCGTGCCGCAAATTCAATTATTTATGCGGCGCACAAGAAGAGCGCATTCCTTTAAAGAGCTCTTGCTTTTCAAGCTGTTGACATATCGAGGGCAATTTCAGCTGCTACAGAACTCTTGGGCAGTCCAGTTGGGAGCGCAGACTAGTGCAAGCGATTTCAACAGAACGCTACTGCTCGTCACAGGTGCTAACAAACACTCCAAGTGAAGTGAAGTTGTTATATATAACGAGAAACAACGGAATTCTAGCATTTCCACGCCATCTGCTTGTAGCTGCTATCGCATTCATGACATGTCTGCACATATGTTGCGCACCTCCAGAAACAGGAGAAATGTGTTCTGTTCCGCTCTACTTCCTGATAATTCACTCCAATCCTGTCCGTTTCCACGAGTACATGCTTTGTTACAGCAGACCCAGACATCCCTGCACATAATATAAGTCTGATAGTCATTTTGTAGTTCCACAAGACTTTCGTGATGGTGCTGTTGTGGCATTCGAGTGAAGTGGTGGATATATTATGTTAGTTGCTTTTGGCTATTTGGGTTCATGCCTCCTCGCTACCTTGCCGGTTAGTATCTGTCCGTTGTGTCGAAGTCGCTGCATTTTTCGAACACCTGATCCACCTGAACAACTTCCGGAGCGATTTTGAACCTATGCAGTAGCTCTGCCTACTACAATACAGCCTGTAGCAACTGTAGCTTGTATCACATATTCCTTGCTAGCATCCACTTTGTTGTTGTGGCACTGTGCTGGCCTGCCCAGAAGCTGAGTGAACCTGCAGACAGGCCGCTCCTGAGAATCTCAAGTGGAAGATCAAATCAGTATACTCTAGACAGCCATCGAACTGACTCTCTTGCCAGCCATGAGGTGGGAGTCGCAGCCCGCCATCAAGGTGGCGTTCGTGTTCGTGGTGGTAATGACGTTGGTTTTCATGCTGAGGCTGATCACGCAGCCACAGCCTGGACAGTCAGTGCGTATGCGTGCACATATGATGTCCCATACCTTTGATATAAACGCACAGAGCATCGATGGGTTCAGCGAGGTGCTTACTTTCACTCAGTGACTGAGACCAAGCCATGTCACACTCACCGAACATGCTGCACCAGGTCTTGTTTATCCTAGCCGTTTTGGGGCTGCCTTGCTGCTGTGGCCATATGGTGAGAGTAGCAGAGGTGATTCTTACCTCACACCTTTGGCTTGCAGTCAGTTGGTTGGGATCGTTTCTGGCTTCCACGTACGTTGACGGCATTGAATGCTTGATGCCTCTGGCGTTCTGCAAAATCTGCATTACATCGATGACATGTCACTCAAATCACCCATCATGCTGCACAAGCTTTGTCCTGTCATCTGCGCAGTCTCTGGTCCCATGTATAGCTTGCATGTCTATGCCAGTGCCTCATACACGTTATCCTGCAGAAAACAAGGACAAATCACGTTCTCCCTCAGGCGTTGAGTCTTTGTCCTGAGATCAATATCACAGTGGGATACAACATATTGGTGTGGCCCCCACAACATTGGCAGAGATTGGTTGGAGGACCTTGCGAAGACAGGTGTTCATCACTGCGCTCAACTGGTCATTGCGATTTCAGTTCCAGAGCAACACGAAGCAGCAAATTACTTGGGTCTTCAGGAGCTGATGCAGGAGGCTGTGAGCTTCGTTCGTGCCACTGATGCAGGCAGAAATGCCATCGTGATACAAGAGCATGAAAACGCTTTTGAGTATCCAGCACTCCACAGCATATACCGCATTGCCAGCAACGAAACTGATGATGTGGCCCACAATCACTTGTTTGTACACTTCCACACCAAGGGAATGGTCAATCATGGGATCTTGAACGAGCGAATGGACAAATTCCTGCTTGATCCAACTGTCATTCCATGGCGGGCAATTGCTCAGCAGTTCCTGGTCCACGATGACATTCGTGTAGCTGCCTTAATGCCATCCAAAGAAGGATGGGAATGGTACAACTTTTGGTGGGCGAGAGGGGACTTTGTGAAGAAACTACAGGAGCCTGTCAGGAATGTTAAGCGGCACTGGTGTGAGTCGTGGCTTGGTGACACAACTGCAGATGCAAAGGCTGGAACAAGAGTTCTCTCCTTGTGTACCTGTGATGGTGAGGCTGTGTACTCAAAAGACCTCCAGAAAGTGTTGAGGAAGTGTGTTCCTGTCACATCCGATACCTGCATGCCATAGAAAAGACATAGATTTACTACGTGAGGTGAGTCCCAGTAGTCCAGGCACGCATTCATAGCAGTCACAGAGCTTGGCGGCAGTTGATTCCTTTTGGAGCTTGAAGTTTACTTCAAGGTACAATCTGCCTTGACCAAGATCTATGCCAGACGCAACACAGTGTTGAATTGCAAGTAACAGACATCCAAATAACCAACATCAGAAAAACCGACGGCAATGGGACTGATTGCTTTCGGAATGCTGGTGTGACAATTCCAGCCAGGGCAGTGCTGGGTGCAACCCCCAGGCTCGAGCCAATCTTCGATACAAACAACTTCCACAATCGAACCCTGTGCATCGTGCTCGTCACAAGGTTCCTCACAACCAGTGCTCATGCTGCATCACTGCCGCAGTTGTACGTCAACTAACTGAAACTTGAGATGAGGATCACACATACTTCAACAGCTGCAATGCGTGTCCATCTATCAACTCCCTTGCGTTCTGGAATCATGCGAATCGCCTTGAATGCGGCGAATGCCTTCCCATGCTGGCAGTGACCCGCCCAGTGCAGTGCTCTCCAAGTACAGGGTGGCATCATGCCCCTGGGCGTCTGCTTGAGCCATGGCATATATGTTCTGACGCGTCCACCAACTGGTGCTAGGCTCCGATCCACTTAGAAGCTGCTGAGGCACATGCCGCAATGCACCAGACGTGCGGCGGCACTGCCGGTTGTCTGCATGTGTTCCCGCCCCAAACCCCCCTGCCTTCCGTCAACCCCCCCACACCCACCGGCCTCTACCGTGGGCCCCCACCACAGATTCCTCAGTGTCGGCCTCTCCCACCAGCTTCCACCCCTTCTCTGTCCGGCTGGTGCCCCCGGCTTTTGCTGGCCACTCATTGTAGGGGTTTATCAGCCGCCTGCCTGCCGGGAGGTGTGCGGCCCAGATTCTGTTGTCATGTGTTTTGGCAGTGTTTCTCACCTGTGATGCTTGTGTATGGGTGCCTGGCGATGTCTCTGTGTCGTTGGACGCCCGTTTTATGCTTTGTATTGTGATTCTTGCCTTGGGGCTCACAGGCTCACAGTACGCAATGCATCAGAGAGGGAGGTCGCTCAGAGGGTCCACTAGCACTTGCAGCAAGGCAAAATTGAGCCAAGCTGCTGAAGTTCTGGTGGCGACCTCATTTGTGGAACCCACTCAGAGTCTCAGACGTGCTGAACCAGCTCGCAGCACTCCCCCCTGAAGAATCATCACCCACCAGACCAGCGCTGCTGCCACGGTTGCCAGCGGAGATGCAAAAGGAAACAAGCAGGGGGGAGGGGACAAGGGACGCAGGAGAGTCGATATAAGCACGCTTTATTAAAGGGAAGGACCACGTCGGCTGATGCGGCAAGCTCGGCGAGGAGGCTCAGAAGTTGGCTTGCAGCTGGCAGACTTCTTCGTGGCTATAGCTAAGGGCTGCGCTCAGAGGGGTGCGGTTCGTGGCTGAAGGGTGGGATGGAGATGCAGGAGGCTGCAACAATCAAGAGGGCACGTTTCTGGTCGTCTCTCTTTCAGTTGCAGCCCCAGCCTCGCTTGCCGCTGCACTGACGTAGGTGTCTGCACAGGGGCGGGTGTAGAAGACGTATCATCTCCTTGCGGGCTGGCACGCTCACCTTGATGTCGCCTCGTTCAGGGATGCATCACGCAGCGCAGTGCGGCGTTGGGAGGTGAGAGGAGGCAGTGGGCCGGGACTGGCTGTGGGCGGTGCGGGTTGCTGCTGGGAGATGTGTGAAAATTACATCGATAGTGGCGTGGCACGGAAGCACACAAAGCGCGTAGGTCTAGGAGCATCTCCAGGAACATAACCTTGTAACCACTAAACACAGAGCAAGAATAATGACACAACAGCTGCTGGGAGATGTGGCGGTGGGGGAAAGGCTAGCAGAAAAGACTGCGGAGGCCATATGGGCTGCGAGCGCTTGCCAGCCGACGTGGGGCGGCCTGGTGCACCAGCTGCTTGGGCTGAGGGGGGGAGTCACAGGTGATGAGGAGTGGCGGCGAGTCATTGATCACTCTGTGTGTTTGCATGCTAAGTTCACTGAACGTTTTACAGCGGTTACGACAGCCTTCAAGCTGGATATGACTCGACTAAAACAAATCTCCAGTTGGTGCTGCAGACCTTTGTGATGGTGAAGCATTGTGTTCATAGTTTATCATGCTGTTTGGGGCTTGCCTCTGACCTGCTTCTTGCCTTGAACCACACAGTGGAGACCGCGAACGAGTGAGAACCCAACAAAACTAATCGGAAGCCTCACCATACTCCATGGTATAGTGGTGTATATACGCCCTGGTACAGTGGTGTCAAGTGTGTAGTGGCCGAGGGCATGGCCACTCGGACTGTGGACCACCTTCAAACTCCTACCAAGGCACCATCATGGAAGCTTCCTGGTTGTTCCAGAGCGACAACGAAGTGCACACCCTACCAAAACTCCAGAAGGCGGAACGGACAGAGGTGCCATGTACGCATCACAGCACAACTTTGCAGCGAGTCATACAGGTTCAGGATTCTTCTTCAGAGCCTCAAGTGCCTCCACAGCTGCATGTGGCCAATCTATCGTGGCCGCCTGCACTCCAGCATGCACTAGCCTCTTGATCAACTGCACAAACACAAGAGGCATTGCCCACATTGTACATGAAAATTCCCATGTCAATATACAGCACCACTGAAAAAGATCTATATTACAAACTGGCACCACTGAAATAGTGTGTAAAGTTACAGGCATAACTCCATAGAATGGCAAATAAACCAATCCAAGAACTGATTCTCTGTTTCACTTCCTTCCCATGCACTGCCTCCACTTCGGATCCATCAATCTGATCATTCATAGAGCTTCAGTATAACCCTCGCAGTAAAGCTTTCGATGTGCAGGCCCCATGAAAGTGATCGCATCAACAAGGGCGCAGGAAAGCGAAGTATGAGGAAACAACGGTCCCATGAAAGTGTGCATGCTTGCTGTTGGAAGCTGCCATGAGAGCTGCACACCGAGACATCTTTCACTCCCCAGCACCGCACTGACAGGCCCGCAGCAGTTGCTCTTGTCACAGCCTCAGGAGTAACAGCGTTTGCCCGTGGACAAATCTGGTTGATTCCAGACTGAATGCAGACACCAACAGCCTCTTCAGTGATCTCCTGAACTAGCCAGGAATGACGAAGACCAGATAACAGCTGCACATACAAGCACATTCAGCAACCAGCAGCAGCAGCTTCGCCACTCCAAACAATTTTCAGGAACAAGAAGTCTCCTGCAGTTACCGCGGACTGTCATGCAACACTTGCACTGTCTGTCCTTGATCACTTGTTCAAACTGCTGACATTGTGTTCCAATGGCTGCCATTGTGTCATTGCAGCCTCCGGTTACATGTTCAAACTGCTGACATCATGATGTAGTGCATCAGTGAGCATACATGCCTCAGGTATTCTATTAGATTGTTAAACTAAATACCTTAGACAGTTTACTATTGTGTGCCTGTGGAGAATATCAGACAGTGCAGATTGAGGAATGAAGGGGTTGAAGTGTCGTAGCACCTTGATGCTTCTCTGCAGCTGCTCAAGGTGGAAAGAAGTTATCGTGATGCCAGGTACATCCCAAGGCCCTCCAGCAGCAACATCTGGCGGCAGTTCAACTTGCAGTACTTCTGCAACAGCAGCTGGTAGCGCAGGCTGCTCCGACTTCAACTCCTGGACTAGTGCCACAGGTTTCCCCGAAGTGGCTACCACCACCACACTTCAACATGCCACATAGCAGCCTTTTGGCTGTTCACATTGATTGTATTCTGTAGGTTCCTTCCCTGTGTACTGCCTTTTCGGCTGGTAACATTTGATGACTTTCTAAGCCATGCCCCCATGACTGAATAGGTTCTGTACACAGATTTACAGCCCCAGCAATAAGAAAGGAGAGCCTTATCAAACTCAAACGTCCAGCATTCAGAATACTCAGAGTCCTGGACATCGCTAGTGCATAGAGATGGTGCAGTGGCAGAAAAGACAAAGACAGTGTTTTGAGTAGAGTGTGTAAAGTTACAGGCATAACTCCATAGCATGGCTAAGACAGTATTTTGAGTAGAGTGGAACGTTTCTGCAGACTACATGTGGCATGGAATACTGCATTGCTGCTACTGTGTTGATCTCTTGAGCATCAACCACATTCTCGGCTTATCAGGAGATGTATGCTGCATGTAGAATCGTATCGCTTCTGCTGTTTGTTCTGAGGCAGCACCAATCTTCTTCTCGCAATCGCAACTACAGGCAATGTGTACACACGCTAAGCAGCCCCGCACCAGATGGATGTGTGCACGAGACGCATACTGAACTATTACTTGCTCCAGAGTGGGAATCCTTTCTCCTGCACAGAATTTTCTGTATGTGCAGCGCAACGAAGCTGACAGTGCTTGCAGTTGCCTCGTGGGTGCAAGGGCTTACAGGCAGAGATTATCGTGGCAACAGGACTCCTTAAGTGTTCTGGAACTCTTCCCTGTTGCAACTGAGAAGGCAACGGAACTGGACAACAACGTCATGTGCACCAGTCACATTTTCTATGTGCTGTGGCTATGTTGGCAGCGCCACAGATGTCATGATGGACCAGTTGACCTATTAAACATGCACAGCTTCAACGAGAGTCTGTAAGCTGCAGGGACATTGCTTGAGCAGAGAAGCTGTACAGGATGGTGAGCATCTGCACAGCTCAAGGCCTACACGCAGACGTTGCATAGAAACAGTGCAATCCACCAACGACAATCTCGGTGCGCATGTGCCAATGCAGTGTTGCCCACCTCATCTGGACCCTGCATCCACACATGCTGTCCAGCTAATGAATTATATCAAGGATCAGGTCCCTGAAACGCAACACAGCAAACCATGTGAGTGACACTGTTGGTGTGCAACCTGACTGGAGCTAGTGCGCGTTACATGTAAGAGCTTTGAGCAAACAAAGTCTCATTGCGAGCCTGGTCATACTCACTGGTCCAATTTCATGTAAGTTGTTCGTCATGTACGATTGTGCTGGCAAGAACTGATGATAGACATGCCTGCATGAGCGGCTGAAAACCAGCTACCAGCATCCAGTTCCTTGATCTCTACAAACGGCTTCTGCATGCAGACAAACAAAATGTGCCATGTGAGCGATATTCTTAGATAGGAACTGCATGAACAGCTGAAAATGGTCAGTATACCTGAAAGAGACACTATGCACCCCCCGCGGAGACAAATAATGCCTAATATCCCGCCATTCTGACTACTACAGTTGGGTTGTTGCCTAGAAGTGAGTCATTGTCCTCACCGCTGCCATGCACGTCCTGACTTCTCGAAGCGCACCAAGCACAGAATTCCCGTTGAATTGGTCGTGCGATCCAAGGTTTCGTCGTGAAATATGACACATTTGCCGTCGCCGGTGAGCTGAGCATCAGTTTCGAAGTGTGCGAAGCCATTCTCTATCGCAGAGTTGAAGGCAGCTAAGGTGTTTTCAGGGCATTCGGAACGCCATCCGCGATGAGAGATTACAACAAACCTATCAAAGTACATTTGGTATTCGCATGAGTGGATCTGTCAGCTACAGCGGACGAGCTGGTTGAAGCAGTGCAGATGCACACACAATGTAGTATACCAAACATCACTGGAACAGCAGCGATGCACATCACCGATACATGCGAATCCTGTATTTGAGGGTGCATATTTTTCCCTGACTGGAACGTCTTCTCTCCAGGGCATATCAGATACACAGCCACCTCGTGCAGAACTCTGGTTGCTCGATGGTGTTCATGCACCAGATGCTGCCGCTCACCAGCATGGTACCATGCAACATGCAGATTGTCGCGAGAATTCTCGTGTTCCTCTGAGTGCAGTACTCTGTTCGTAGTGCACAGAGCCCTGTGCACAGGTTTGTTAGGCAAGCAGGTACCATAGTCGCCCACCTGAACACTACCGCTGTCCCTGAACGCACAGCCGATATCCCCTGTTCTGTTGATGCTTTGTGTTTGGTTGACAAAAAAGTCACTGAGTGATAGTGTCTCACTCAAATGCACACACCAGGCATCGAACCAGCGAAGGAGCCAAAAAACTTTGGAACCATTCTCGATTTATGCGTGTCATCCTTGCGCAGGGAACATGCTAATCTTCTCTGTATCTTTTACTTTTTAGCAAATGCCCGAAGGCGACAGCCTGTTGGCAACAACCGTTTATAAATGCACTTGTGAAACGACTTTCCACCCCAACCCGTTCTTACATTATGATGAACCTGTCATAGTAGCCAAGATAAAGTGCTCACATCAGCGCCCGGCACTACGCAACCAACAAAAGTTACTGCTGAATTCACACGTTCAAGTTCTTTCTAAGCAGTTCTCCACGTCTACTTTGCAGCATCACATCTCATGCAGACATACTGAGCCTTCTGATACAATAAAGTGGGACAGCTGCGTCATTCCCACAAGCAAACAACGTTGAACAGAAAGCACCAAATGTGAGACAGCTGTTGCCCAATTCCCCATCCAACAGATACCCGATGTCGAAACGATATCAAAACCAAACTGCACAAAAAAAGTACCAGCAGCTATACACTGCCCAGCCTGGGAACACTACAGCCCAGCAGCTACTGCACAGGATGGGTCTCGTTGCGGGTGTGGGCCTCCTCCCACCAAGCTTCGCAACCGACAGGTACAATGCCATAGTGGTTCAGGATGGGATGGGACGTGAAGTAGTGCAGCTTGATGTGCTGCATGTTCACGCTCTCCTGCACATAATCCAATGCTTGCTGTTGAGAGTGAGCCACCTGTTAGCCTGTTGAGAGTGTGCTTGATTAAGAAACACAAGATTTGCAGCAAACAGGTACAGGTGGCAGTTTTACGTAACATTTTTACAAACCGGAAAGGTAGTGAATAGTTGTACGTACACTTGCGAACGATGTTAAATATTTTGTTCTTCTCAGACTTGCAAAATGTCACAAAGTGACATGATCAAATCAAAGCAGCCTTACATTCACATTTCACAAGTTGATGTTACATTCACATTTCACACAAGTTTCACACAACCCCTAACCCCTAATCAGAGGGTTGCTGATGAGGGATGTGTCGTGTTGCTGGTTCGTGCGCGCGTTGGTGGTGGTGGTGATTGTTCCAGAGGAGGTGGAAAGGTGAAACTTGCATCGACAGGGAAAGAGGGTGGTGTGGGGCAGATGGGTACTTCACATGCTCCTCTGCCGGTTCCTGTTTTGATTGTAAGGAAGTGTCTGGAAGGAAGGATTGTAGATCAGGAGTACGACACACTGAGTTTGCATTTCACAAGCGCCCAGTATGTTGGTGTTGTGCCTCCAGATCATGCCTGATTTGGAAGCGATACAACCCATGGGTTCTTGTCACTTGTTGTTGAGTTGACGGTGACATTTGTGTGCTGTTTGTGTATGGTGCATTGTACTTTCATTTGCACTCACCAAGGTGTACATGACTGTCTTCTGGGTAAGTTGCTGGCACAAAACCAGATAGGCTGTACAGAAAGGAGCATCATTCGCAGGCCTGGCCAACTACGGACGGCATGTGAGATTATACGGAGGGCAGTTGAGAAAACGTATGCATTCGTATATCATCCTTCTGACGGGGATTTTGACACTGTTTTATGGGCACTACATCCCCCAGAAACTTTCATTTGTTAGGTGTATGAAAATATACGATGTAGCTAATACACAATCGTATATTAGCACAGGCCTAATCATTTGTGAGAGGGCGCCACCTTGATTCCAGGGGTATTGTACAGCTCCTTGACGTACTCTCTCATGTGCGGGTACTGATGGATGAACTTCTTGTTGGTCTTGAAGTTCACCACGTACACTGGATCAAACCGGATAAGGGTCGTGAACAGCCTGACATCTGCCTCTGTGAGCCTGCTGCCTGCCATGTACCTCTGCTTGCTCAAGACGTCTTCCACCTGCATCAGATCCAGCGAGCCTGTCGCAGAGTTCACGGTGAGAATTTGTACACATCCACCTGCACGGGACTTGCAGCGACAACAACCTGTGCTTGCTTCTTATGTCTTATAAAGTTGGCTGAGGTTACATGCGGTGATTTGCTGGTACATGAGCCGTTCAATGGAGTTATGCCTGTAACTTGACACACAAACACGTTGGCTGAGGTTACATACCTTGTCTAGACATTCGAAAAGATAGTGGAACGCCTCCTCATATGGTGCCTGCATCGTTGCAAACCCACACCTGCATGAAGATGAGTGCTTCAAGCCGAAGAGACAGTGATTTTCTCAGTGTATGGGCACTAAATGGGCGAGGCTGCATGTAGCCATCAGCTACATGCACAACAGCCCACCCCATCTCCATGAAAGCGCCACACCACTTCAAACAGAACTGCTAACATACATGCACCTTGCACAAGACAGTATGTGCACTTCTGGTGCACTGTACTAATCCAGGACAACTCAACCCACTCTCTATGCAGGCAGGCTCCATGTACTCTAGTTGGGGAGAACGCAGCTGTTTGCAGTTCTAATCCAACCTAACAAGTCCTACTCCAATGCAACAAATCTGCAGACTCTATGAAGTGGAAAAAAAAACCGGTACTCACCTGTAGACACCATTATTGATGCCTGCATACACCCATGCGTTCACATCGTCGATCTCTGCGCGGAGGTCTTCAGGATACAAGTCCAAGGTGGGGTTCTTGGCCACGTTGTTGAAGCCAGAGTTGAGGATCCGGACCAGCTCCGCCGACTCGTTGTTCACAATGGTTTGCGTCTTTTTATCCCACAGAATCGGCACCGTGTACCTCACCCCTGCATGTGCATGTGCAGGCTTGGTGATGGATGGGCCCTGCCTGCTTGCTGCCTCTCTGGTTTGCAGGTAAGTGTCTTTGTGAGTAAGTGCCTTTGTGTGTAGGTGTCTTTGTATGTAGTGAAAGGTTTTGTAAGCGTTTTGTCAGTATGTTTGCAAGTGCTTTTCTAGTTTGTAAGTGGGACTGTAGCATTCCCATGCAGTACTGATCTGTGCAGGGCTGGCGCCACATGTGCACATGCACCCCTGCAGCATAAGCAGTGGCCGAATGTAGCATATTTATTTGCTGTACAGGAATACCTGTACAGGTATTCCTGTACATAACCCTGTTCGATTACAAGAGCTGTAGTTTCTGGAGCAGTAGTGCTGTGCAGCAGACCGTGATGTATTTCAGAGCGCATGCCTTCTTCATCACCTCAGGATACTGGAAGTACTTTCATATCGGTTCTGTTGTGACGTGTAAGTAACTTTCGTGCTAGTGGTTGTGATGCTGTTGCTGTTCTTTCTCATGCACGGCCTTTTCATCCCAGTACAAGGTCACGCAGGAAGGTGCACTCAACAGTTTCTCTTCAGAACAAAACAGCATGAGAGTCACCCCAAGGCTACTTGAATCAGAACATATATTAGCATATCTGTACGCACCTCCTGTGATTGTATTCAGACACCATATGGAGCACATTTCATCATGTGGAACACGTTGAAGAAGCACATTCAAGATGCGCATTGAAAACGGGTGTTGTGTGCAAATCAGGTGTACTACGAAGGCTGTCTACATGTTTGTGATGACTATATAGTTGCGCACCAGCTCCAGCAGAACAGAAAGCGTGCTGCAAGGTCATACATAGTACTTCTCCAGCGTGACAGGAGCTCACATCATATCACATACACGAGTCACCTTTGAGGAACATACGAGCAACATACGAGCTGTAACACATCACGATTCAGGTAGCATGTCTTTTGTTACAAGCCTGAAAGGCAAAGAAAGAGCAGGAATCCGAATAGCTCATCGCGATTCAGGGAGCATGTAGAACAGGAAGCATAGCACCTTCAGGAGCTTTTGCATGCTCATAAAGATCCCTAACGAACTTGGCACCGAACACTGTGTCGGGGATGCAAGCATCATCACATGGGATTGTGTCCTGCCCGTTGGGATGCTTGAATGGCTCATCTCCTGCACCAGGCCCATCATCTCTGAACAGTTGCATCAATAGTTGCTTAATATCTGGATCACAAGAACAGCTTCATTCTGTGATGAAGACAAAAAAACAACCCAAACTCAACGTAACAGTGAAAGTAAACACTGATCGGATGGGCAGGCTTGATCACCATCCCATCACATCTCATGTTAACCCATTCAGCAGAAAGCTGCCATGTCCATGACTCCAACAGCACAGTCCAGCATACTAACTGATGGGATACGAAGGCAGTTTCTCTGCACAAGAAGTGCAGCTCAAACACGCCTAGATTGAAGGATGCCTCTCTAACGCTCTGAGAGAAACATGTTGCGTGTATGCTCTACAGCTGGGCTCTAAAAATGGACGAAATCCGACTCTAATAGGTTAATCTAGTGAGGTTCGATACCACACCTGGCCAAGCGAAAGCCCAGCCACGGTGGTCGTCCTTTCCTGGCCTGGTCTGCTTCCATGTTGGATGCACAGCTGACATCCCGATGGCTCCCTCTAGGCCCTGCAAGTGAGCATACATCTGACTCAGTGGCATGTCACAGTCGTAGGTTGGTGCAGAACATATGATTAAGTGGCATATCACAGTGGTAGGTCCACTGTAAAGTTGGCGCAGCCCTACTGGAGCAGTGTGTGGAGAGACAGATGCGGAAGGGTCCATTGCCACACCACACAGCAAGACTCTTCCCTTCGAATTCTAACTGCCGGACGCGCGATAATGGGAGCCAAGGTTTCTTATCGCTGATGCATATCATGCACGGTCAAAGACCCAAGTTTCAGTCAAGTTTCTTGGTTCTGAAGGAATGCCTCGGCCATTCCCATCCCCAAGAATATCGTCTTCTGTGTGGTGTGGAATTCAGCACAACAATCCTCCCTCCATGTGCAATGAGACACCACCGCAGTTTGGACAGAGAATCGGTTAAATGAACAGGCAAGTACTTCCGGAGAGAGGGCTAAGAGCAAGACAAGATCCGTGATGACGGTATCCAGGACTGTTCGGGTCCACACCTTCATGTACAGCACAGCCAGACAACGGCTCGCCCAAGGGCATGCGTACGATATGTAGAGGTGATATCTCCCACCTGCATTGAGCTGATTGTTCTTATGCAAGCTAAAACAGCAGGCAACCATAGTAGTAGCACGCTTGTCCGTATCATTATGTTGCACATGGCACCATTCCAGCAGCACCCTTGCATGAAAGACCCATCGCAAACAGTCACAGTATAGAAACAGCTGCTACAAAGAAACAGCCTTATGTGGCATTTGGGCAATGTATCGCTAGGTAGAGGTGCTTAAATACCTGTACGGGCCACTGGCAAGAACTGAATCCTGTGATGCCAGGGAAGGAACCGTCCAGCTTTCAATCACAGACATTCAGACGGGGGAAGAAGGAAACAATCCCTAGTCTATAGTCCTACCAAGTACGACTCACAGCGTTACCTTATCAAGGTTGCTGCTTGCTGTTTCCACGGTTGCAACACTCTATTGTATGGTTTGCAGAAGCGCACTTTCGGGTTCGAACTTGCCACCAGGAGTGACCTGATCCCTGAATATGGTGTCTGGTCGCTTGAAGGATCCATTTTCAGCCATCGCTCTACAAACCGCCGGTGTGGGATGGTGCCTACGGTTTCGCCAAGCGAACCAGCGGCGGTTCGCAGCTCGAGGCGTGCAGTTGTAGGTACGACAAATAATGCTTAGCGTTTTGGTGCACTCTTGCGGGCTTGTAAACGTGTCTGCTTGGGCAGCACAGATCTAGCACTTCATGTATGAACTCAATGGAAACGGTATGTTCTGACTGAGGATAAATTGAGCTGCACGTCAGCAGTTATATGTTGAAGCATTGCTCATTTTCTATCAATGGCGCAGGGTCGAGGATGTAGAGGATCTTGTGCGCTGAGGAGTCAGCCATGCATTATCCAACATGATGACACCTCTAAGGCGCCAGAAATAGGCTTCAGAGCTGAAAAACGTGCCGAACGTACCACAGTCGAGACATGTGGGCTGGTTGACCATGTGTGCCATGTCCGGTATACCGCGGTAAAGTATTACTGGCTACAGGTAGCACCCAGTTGGTTGTGCTGTACTGCTGTGAGTTGATGGGCGGGCAGCTGGTTCATCAAACCGAATGCTTCTGCCTGTGCCTGTCATTGCTCTCAGTGCTCTTTGATTGCTGTCGCATCTCTGCACCACACTAGCGGTCTGCTTGTTCGGTGCGAGTCAACTGTCTCCCTGGCTTCTGCGCCGTGTCTTGGTGCCTGTGGTGCTGAAACATGATCGTAAATCCCTTCCTTTACGGACTCACAGGCACGTGCCCTGCAGCTCTTCTTCCGCACTGCTGCTCCGCTGGCTGTTGCCCGTGCCCAACAACGCATGTTTACCCCACCTCTAGTGAACGGCTGTTGTTACCACTTGACCTTGGCGCCAACGTGTCACCACCCTGTTGCATACGTTTTTTCCTGATACTCTGATGGGTGCCAAGTGGCCCGACTCTGCCGCTCCCCGTTGCTGTCCTCTCAACGATGCTGTTGTTGATAGGGTTCTGACAGGGTTCTGATAGGATTCTGCGTATGCGAGCAGCGGACAACTCCCTTCCCTCCCGCAGACCCCTCACCGCCGCTCTGCCCACCCGCCTGCGTGCTGTGGCTTCTTCTGCCGTGCGGTGTGCATGCATCTTCGCTTCAGCGGCCGTGTTTCTCGCCTGCGTTGTGTTAGGTTCTGTGCAAATACCAAAAGCGCCCGACCCAGGAACGATGGTCGTATTCTACCGCTAGGAGCGCTGAAGTCACTAATATAGGATATTCGCCCAGAATCGTAACACATTGCACTGCCCTTCGCGCTAATGTTACTATGCATGCCCTCCCTGTCTTTTGGTTTGCTTATTGACTGGACGACACTGCCTTGTCCTACCCCGATGAGGCGGTCTGTCGTCACTGTGATAATCAGCATGTTCTTTCCGGGGCTGCGCTGCCGTTGCTTCCTGCCGCTGGTTGCAGCTCATACTCAACCTGCTTTTCGGCAGTGCTGGGGTCTTTCCTGCTTTCCTTGCTCAATGGTCTCCTCTCCTGAACTCCCTTCCGTCCGTTTCTGTTCACCTCGCCACGGTTCCCCTTGTCATCTCCCAGCTGTCCTTCTTCGCCCACCTGAATGTGGAAACCACATCGCTGGCTGCGTTGTATTCCCTGCTTCGATTCTGGCCTGCTGATCCTGCCGACTTCACTCCCCTCCACCTTGCCTGCGTGCCTCTCTGTTGCTTCTGGTTGCTGGGCTTGCTGCTGATACTTCCGTGCTCATCGGTGCTCTACCTGAGCCCTGTCCCGATTCCGCTTCCTTCTGTGGTTGGTGATACGCGTCCTCGTGTGCGCCGGATGTCGTCCTCCCCCCCCCCTCCTGACCCTGTCCTGGCTCTCCTGCTCCTTCCTCCTGCTTCTCCATGTTGTCTTCTGCCCCTCGTGTGGCCTTTCGTCTGTGCTCACGTGATGATGCTTCAGTGTTCCCTCCGGGCGCTGCTGTCCGTGTCTGTTCTGGCGCTTTCCTGGTTGGGACTTCTTGTGACAGTGTTCACCATAGCCCTGAGCCCTGAGCAGGCCGCTAAGGCATGCATGCAGCTGAATCATGAATGAGTGGGATCCCTGTTCAAACTAAAGCTGCAGGATCATTCACAACCAAATTCATACTCGTTGCTCAGCTCCCGTTGTGTGTGGAGTGGTGCACCTGCTTGACCCGCTGTGTGGTCAGAGGGGTGGTGCCGTCATGCGCAGGTGTTGTGGGCACTGTATGGTGCTGCCGTGTACAAGTGCACCGCAGTGATAAATTGCATACTCAATACGTTCGTCCTGTTGACACTGCCACGCTCTCGCATGTTCTTGTACAGGTCGTTCGAAGTGAAAGTAGTCGAGTCGCCTGTCCAGCTTATAATGATCCTTGGACATCACCAGGTGAGAATACGGAGGTGAAAAGACGCGATATGACCTCAACAACCTTGGTGCAGCGCCGCTGGGCGCTGCTAGGCACATCAACAGGACCCATCTGCACCGCTGACGTGTGTCCCCGCATACCTCCCGTTCGAGCTCTGATCAGTGCAGGCCCTACGAGTACGTCCCTTTGATGACTTGACATTGTGCCTGCTGTCTTCACGCTACCCATTCTGCTTTGCTGCATGGCAGTTTCACCATTCATGCTCATGCCACGTGTTTTCTGTTTCCAGGCAGCTCTCCCATCCCCTGTCCTAGCCAGGCCTGGCTCAAATCGTATCGCATTCGGTAACTTCGACGTCCACCTCTAATGTGCAGCCAGGTAGCATGGCTGTGTCTCAAGGTCTTTGCTTCGCTTCTGCAGCCTATTTCGGATCGGAAACAGACTCCTAGTAAGATTAGCTTGTGCAGAAACATAGAGTTCCTAGGGTATGTGCTTTTTCGTTTCTTTGCTGATGAGCAGGTGCTCTGTGACATGCAGGTGTGGTACTGAAGTCGGAGCAGCCTGCCAGCACTTTGGCAACCAAAGATACAAGGCCAAGCCAATGCACATTCCCCATAGCCAACACTACAGTGTTAGCTCTGTCAACGGCAGCGGTATCAACGTGGGCACATGATCACATCCGGGCTATTTTCATCGCACTGTTAGCACAGTCGGCCATGCAGCTTATTCCAGCCATATTCCTTGTACTAGGGTCTCCGGTGCGCGATATCTCCCTAGATATGGCACAGAAATAATTATGACACAGTCTACACTGTTCGTAATTGCTGCTGGCGTTCTGTTTGTAACAGCGAGTGAGATTCAATCCACAAACAGGCTGCATCAACGCCGCAGATAGATCGCATGCCTTGCCTTTCAAGCATAGACCTACTGATCGTGACAATTTAGAGCTACGGTGTCACTGTTTGTCCACCAGGTACATGTCCAAATGGTAGTCCCTGTGCAAGAGCGCAAAGAACAATGCGTTTTGATTGTACATGTCAGGATATGCAGGTCTTTGGGTTCAACCCGTTCACTGCCTTTTCTGGTTGTAAGAAATACATGTCCATTCACCGCACTGTGTATATCAGCATGCCAAGTATGGCATATAGAGATGGCCAGGTCCATCTCAGGGCAGCTTCTAGGCAGATATCATCAAGTGCCCTGTGACCTGCAGATGGTGGTCATGTTTGCTGACTCACTAGGCAAGAGCGGCAACCCAGTCTCAGAAAGGAACAAGTTCTTAGCTTTCACGATCACATCGTCTGTTGTTCTCCTAGCCGCCTTCACATTCCTCCTGACATCCATCCTTGGAGTTTACTCGGGTGTCATTGCTCTAAGAGGTGCCTCGGATGCCATCTTTTCACTTGTAAGCGCCCCCTTTGCTTGCTGATCATCCTATTGTGTGCATGTAAAGTTACAGGCAGAACTCCATAGAATGGCTCATGTACTAACAAATCATCCTATTTGCCTGCCTCCTCTGTGTCGGAGTGGGTTCTAGTATTGCACTTGCGGCAATACCCAACACCCAGCTGTGTTACATGTGGTGCTCTGGGCTGCTGCAGGCCCACCGGTTATCTCACATGGCAGCAATAATGGCAGGCTTTGATGTACTCTCAGTAGCCGCCTGCATGGCAATCGTGTCCACACCAGAGTGCACCGAGCCCCTCGGCATATCAACGGCAGGCGTATGGTTTGCAAGCCACTGCGTGCTGTCCCTCGCAGTGCTCTTTGTCACAGCATCATACCACTTCTCACTTCCTGCAGCACCAGCAGCCTCAGTAGGCGTGGCAAACGCGTATGCTCCTGGTCTGGCCCCGCGTGCTTATGCCGCGGTGTCTGCGCTTTTCACTGCGCTCGTGTTTGGGTCGATGCTGCAGCTGCCGGCTGCAGGCGTCCTCAGTGGGGAGTTTGTGAGCTTTCAGAGCTCCTGGAATGTAGATGGCAGCAGGTTTATTGCGGTGCTGCGGCGGATAGCGACCGTGGCGGTGTTTGCGGCTGCACTAATCGGGCTTTACAACGGCGGCGCGTTCCTGCTTGTCAATGACTTCCGAATCGTGCGCTCCCCCCTCCTCTGCATTGCCCCCTCCCACTTCCCCCCCCCTCCTGTATATTAATGTTTCTGCCTGTTCGCTGCTGATTTTGGTCGTTCTAGTACTGCTCTCTCTGGAGCCGGTGTGAGAGAGACGTGCAGGTTGGTAGCTGCATAATTACTTCTTTGTAGTGTATCCAGTTACCATAATATTGAATCCGTCTCCCGGTCTGGCTCACTTCTGTTGTCTACTGTTTATGTGGGGCGACTCGTGCTCTCCAGAACAATAGGCACGCAGGGTCAAGCCTCACCTCACAAACGCCCCAATGATTCAGACAACCGCGCGGCATGCTTCTCATAAGCTGCTTCTGAAAGTGATCTGGTCTGAGTATCTCTGCAACTCTCTCTGTCTCTTCATTCCCCTTCTCCAGCTTGCCTTGAAGTTGACACGAGAACAAACGTGCAGGCAGAGTGGACTTGCAAGGCATCAGCAGGCTTGAACGCGGTCGCGCTGCTGATTGGAGGCCCCCTCGCAGCCCTGTTCAACTTGCAGTCCTTCTCATCGAGAGGTTTGTCCCTGGACAACGCTGATGTGGCGTGGGCGGCCCTCGGGCAACCACTGCTTGCCGTCGTCATTTGCGGAGGCCTCGTAGCCACTAACCTGCGACTTCTTCAGTATGCCCACCTTATCGCGTGATATGCGCAAGAAGAAGTTGAGGATCAGTTAGTAGTGTCAGGTATTGAGCGCGGTGGAGGCATCTTGAGGCGGGGTTTCTCACCTGTAAATTTGGCTACCTGTATAGAGCCTTCAGTGATGCTTTATTTTGACAGTGTTGGGTGTACGCAGTCTGCGAACGATGAGTTGGTTGTACCACAGATGTAATACGCATGTGTATTGTTGATGTGATGACGTTTGGAGACTCAGAACAGGGCCCTGTGATGGGCATATGAACTCCAACAAGGTGGGTGCAAGTTGCAATCCAGAACAGCTACTAATCTTCCAAATTAAACCTTCCAAGAGTCAACGAGTCAGACTCCTTTTAACCGTTTCACAAGCGCTCAAGGTGCTCATAACCTAATTGCAAAAACCTGCCAGAACATTCTAGGCTAGACCAGGCTGAACCTTTAATACATGTATCCAGTGACGTGTGACACCCCGACACTGCCATGTCACGGCAAAGTCGAAGTGGGAGTGCATGGAACATAAATGTATGATGCAGGAACTCAGTTTGCATGGTTGCAACAGGTATGCATGCGTATTGAACGTATGCTAAGAGGTGCTTCTATTGGTGCACCATGTCTTGCGGATAGTGCGGCTCGAAAGATACATAAGAGCGGCTCAAAAAGACAACGCAGCATGGAGCAGGTCAGATCACAGGACTATTCCAGGGAGGGCCATCTTCTTGATTCCGTACCACCACATGGGGCAAGAATTGCAGAGCTATCACTATTCCATCTGTTTGCATGCCTAACAACGCAGCAGTGACGGACACTTCGCCGCGTATTTGTGTTGAACATCGATATCGGCACAGCACATTACAGTGGTGCACTCTTAGTGCATATCAGCCGCGCCACTCCCGATGTTGGAGACACAACACACATGGCAAGTTACATGCTTCAATCCACACACAACCAAGCTTCTCAGAAATGCCACACGCCACAACAGTGTATAGCTGAAATCACCAGCGCTAAGGCACCAGGTCTTCACCAAAAATATACTCCGAGCACCCAAGGAGCTACCAGTTCAGCTTATACGCGGCCAGCTGCATGTACGGGTGGGCAAAGTATGCCCCTAGAGTGAAGGCCACGACAGCAAAGTACGGCACACGGGCCCACTCCTTCCAGTAGTCCGCCGGCAGCTGTTGCCTGCCGTCTAGTATAGCAGCAAACGGTACAGTGCTGGTGCGCTCCTTCACAGCATCAAAGGCTTCCCCGTGCTGCCTCCTCAGCCTGAAGTCGCCGTGGGGCATGGCCAGGAAGTGGTGCAGGCAGAGCCCTGCAGACGTCCACACCTGCACTGCGCCCGCAGCTCAGTGTGCGTAAAGTTACAGGCATAACTCCATAGAATGGCTCATGTACCAGCAAATCATCGCATGCCCTCAGCATGCACTCAGTCACCACACACGGGCCTCTTGACTTTGAACAGAAGGAGCACCGGCTGTGAGGTGCTGGAAGCGCGGGACGGGGAGAATCGTGCACAGGTTGTTGTGAAGGAGCAACAGACTCTGTTCGAAAGAAGAAAGAACTCAGACAGTACGAAGAGAATTGCTCTCACTCAACAAGTGCATTGATTACCTGAGCAGCAGCTGGCTTTGGTGTCTAAACAAGGACACATATTAAAAAAACGAACAGAGCAGGGCAGGAAGAGAAGCAGAAAGGGTGGAGGATAGGGAGTGTGCCACAAAGGAGGCACTCTGCGCAGCTCATATTGCACAGGCATGTGTTTACACCACATGCATGCTCACCTAGACTGCAATGGTGCTCTTCAGCAACACCAGCCTATCAAACTGTAGAGTGCCAAGGGGAGATCTTCCATGCACACAAGATTCAAAGCATGCTCAGTTGTGCTTTAGTTTGTGGTTGTGGTGCTGGTGATTGTCAGAAGTGATATCACAGGTTGCCCGAGAGTGATTGGAAAGACTCTTGATATGGCGCTGCTGTGACAATAGAGTGAAGTGGCAGTGTTCTGTTCTGCGCTGTTTGCTACTTCTGTTGCTTCTGGATACACTTGGGTTGCTGCACAATAACATACCTCTTCTAGAATTCGTGATGGGCCAGAGACTCGTGAGGGGCCAGAGATGAGAATGCATGTGCAAGAGGACCATCTACACCTTGACCATCTATACCTTGAGCACATCCTTCAGAACAAGATGAACAAGATGAAGAAGAAGGCAGAAAGGGTAACGGTTGTGAAGGTTCAAGAGAGTGAGGCCGCACCATGAAGCTGTTCCCTATCCAGACAGTGTGAGCCAGGCACCACAGTAGCTGCCCCCAGGCTTGTGGGTGCCTGGTGATGCGTGTGACGCCTGTCTCCCACAGGTGCAGCTGTGGCTTGTCTACTGCTGCCACCTCGAGGAGGTTGAAGGTGGAGGGGTACAGAAACAGGAACGACACAAAGTTGGCAACCCAGAGCACAGAGTGCAGCCCTGGCACAGACCGCAAGTCCCAGAGTGCTGTGCCATCGTATCTGTGGTTGATGAAGTAGAACAGGGCTACAGTGGCCAGCGGCAACGAGATTCCAGCGAACAGGACACGCCATGCTCGTGCGCCTATCACATTCTCCCCTGCAACCGCAGCCTGGTGAGCTCTTTCAGATATTCACATCAGCTGAAGGGCGAAGAGTGTTGCTTGGTCTGTGTCAGGTGGTACGGCCAAGCATGCTTATACTTGTTAACACAGGGACCAAAGGAGGGTTAGTAAACAAATTATTCGGGGACTATGCCATACTCATTTTGAGCTTCGGCCTTTAGTTACAGAAGTACATACATCACATGGCACATCAGGAGGTTGCACACTCAGCAAGACATCCGGTACAGCTAGAGCACATCAAACACATGAGGCAACCGGTACACGGTGAGTTGAAGACAGGAGAAGTTGATCTCAGAATAGTCTCCAAGTGGTGGCCTTTGTGTAGTGCATGTTTGTTCTGGGAACTTGGGTGCTTGCCCATTTACTGACTTTCGGCTTACAAACAGTTTGGAATGTGCGAGTGCTTGTCTTCGCAGCAGAAGTTCACACCATATGGACGAAGGAAGGCTAGGCCGCTGTGAATCAGGGCAAAGAACGCCAAGATGCCGACCATAGCATACTCTGGCTTGCCTAAAAGGTTCTCAAATCCCATGACGAAGTCATTGAAGACGTCTGTAAATAGAATTAGCCCAACCTGAAGAGCATCTTCAGTGTTACAACAAAAGCAGTGTGCAAAGTGTTGCGTATGGTATGAATGAATCAACCAAAAACCTGCTATCGCTGATTATGAGCACAACTGCTGAAGAAATGAGCTACCTTTCTCTCGGGACAGGTGTGAAGAGATACTGGTGCGGCGTGAAGAGCTCAACCAGTCACTTGACAATGTACAGCTACATGTATGCACCACGACATATCATAACACAAACTTAGGTCTGTCAGCGGCATGCATTGGACTGTTTCATCGTAGAGCGTACCTCGACACTGGAAACAACACCAAGCACAATAAAGAACCGTGTCCATTGCTCCACAGTCTGCTCCTCTGCAGAGAAAGCCGCAGCATCCTCTCCAACAAGATTAGTGGAAGTCTGTTCCTCTTGGGCAGCTCGACAGGGCACTACACGTTCCACTTTGCTGTGCAGCTGTTCAGATGCCCCACCACGTGACACGTGCCCCACGCTGCAGGGAGAACACAAATAACAGCTCCTCGTGTACACCGGTCTACATACACTTCCAGTGGCTGAAGCCATGATTTTGTCACAAGCAGATGTGCACTCGTTGCAGAGGAGAGCCTGGGTCGGACAGTACTTTCAATTATTACTTCTTAGTTCAGGTAGAGTTCTTTGTAACAAACATTATAAACAGGAAGGGATTGTTCTGTATAATAGATGCTCTGCTTCTCTCCTCCTTGCATCATCTAGCACGTCCTAGGACACATTTTCCTGAGCTCAGCTCCATGATTCAGGCTGCATGGGGAACCTGGCCATGCTGAGCCGACAGGAACGGATGTCAGGTGGGGCACGTTGTACACCATGTGATTATAGCACAATGATAGATTGCTTCCAGACTACAACGCCCAAGTTGGCGGGACGCGGCACAACAAGGCAGCAACAACTTCTGCCTCGCTGTTGGTTGACCAGCCTGTTGAATTAGGCTGTTTGATTGAATCAGATGGACCAGAAATAAAAGCAATGTTGTGGTATATAGATACTTATCCTGTCAAGAAATTAGATTGGGTCTTATCGAGGTTTTGCATGTACGACATTTCTTATGCGATGCACATGCGAGATGTGCTGCCCAGTGCCGCCGGCCCCCAACCCTGCAACTGTCCGTGGGATTGTGCAGTCCTCAAGGAGTCAGATCGAAAAAATCTAGATGTCGAAATTTCACAACCGGCGTCCGATTTCCTGCCCAGAAGACACTTACAACGGTCTACAAACTCAGCCTGAACTACGGCCACCGCATACCATGCACAATCCTCTCGACATCTTCCCGCCGATCATGCACGAGCTCCACGATGCTTCCTTTTGCCTCTTCGTTCAGGGCAGACCACCCTGCTACAGGAGACCGCAGGCCTTTCTCGGTGCGCACGGCTTTGCTCCGCCGGTCCACCCGAAACATCACATATTCCAGTTTCGATATTGTTGGTGCGGCCTCATCGCCGTCACCCTCTTCACTACTAGCTTCCCCAGACGCAGCCGTGGGGGCTTCAGAGATGTCCGCAGCTGGCTTGTCCCCGTCTTCCTTTTCTCCTGCTTCAACGTCGACGTCATCTTGCGCCTCACCAGCACCCTCGTCCTTCTCTTGCCACACCAACCTGTCACGCTCCGCAGCCTGCAATCCATCCTGGCATATGCCCATCGTGCAAACCCTTCCATATGCATGGAACTACGAGCCAAACTGAAATTGCGCAGTGTGAGAGGAAACCTACTATACATCTGCCAGGTGTTGCGAACAGGTTCTGGGGTACATGCATGCTTGAGCGTAGATCCAGGGTCCCTACCAGGGTGGAGGAGGGGGTATTGTTATCCACAAGGTGTCAGCCACTGCCGACAAAAGAATACTAAATTCTATGTGGTCAGCCAGAAGTAATTATGTCTGGGGGAAAATCAACCCAGTGGCTGACAATAATGAACAACGTGAGCGGAAAATCAGCGAGTGCCTGCCAAGCATGAACTAGATTGTCATGAACATCAACAAATGGCTGACAAACCTTCGTTTTGTGGACATGGTCACCGAACGCTGTAATGACTGTCGGCCCGCGCAGCGAGCAACCTGAGCGATGAAGCTGTGCAAAGTTGTTCTCGCAGATGAACATCAAAGGCAAGCTTCAAAACTTGTTGAGTACATTTCTAGCGCCATGTTTGCGTGTGCGTGTGTGTGTGTGTGTGTGTGTGTGTGTGTGTGTGTGTGTATGCACAGAACCTGTATGATGCGTTGTTGTTTCCGTATGAGAGAGCATGTGCCGGTTTCGAAGCGAGGGACAGGCTTAAACATTGTGCCATGTAGGCACAGAGATAGATGCAATGAGTGTAAAGTAAGAATTTGCTACTGATCTGTGTATACATGCCTCCCTGTCTCTGTAGAGGTGTACATGTATAGTGGGTTGGTACATTGCTGTTTTCAATAGAAACCCAAAACAAAAGAAAAAAACGCTATAAATGTTGCTGACAAAAAAGGTGTCATATGGTAACTGTCAGCAAGTACACTGACAGAAATAGATGATTTAGAGTGAAAATCGGCCAGTGGCTGATTGGCCTCCTGGGCCCTCTTTTCCGTCTAAGTTTTGATTTCGCGGCCGGTGTCAGGCGAAACCCCACCCAAAACTACACCATGGCAGCACATCACCGCTGAAGCAGAAATCAGATGGTGGCAATGAACACCTTTTCACACATAATCCATTGACCTGAACGAAACCCCTGGTTAGTAGCTTCCAGGCAGTTCGAAAACAGTGTATTGAAAGTTCACCTTCACAGGTGTTTGAAGCACTTGATACTGTTGTTGGAACTCGAAACTAGACAAGAGATCAAGTGGCGACAGTGTCCACACATTAATCTTCACAACACAGGAAGAGCTCTCGAATCTGCCGCTAAGCGCTACAGCCGGAACACTCCCGATGAACAGAAGCGCTGGATTAAACAGCCATCAACGGTGACTTCCAGCCAGTGCTGATGGGGCCATTGGTGGCCGGCGATTGACTTGCTGATATGCATAGACAGATGTTCGTTTAACAGGTAATTCGCGAAAGGTGAGTGTGGCACACACCTGTTCTTCGACAGCCTGAAGCACATCTCCATCCAGAACTACCTGAACAAAACATGGAGTACTCAAGGATTCAGTTGAGGGCATGGAACTGGACATAGTTGAAACTACCTCACCTGTTGGGTACGACACACCCAACATACGCCCGACGAGGAAATACGTTTGCAGCTGTGGCAGTATCCCCACAACCCACAATGCTCCAGCAGATTCTTCAGAAGCCTGGTGAGGCGAACAACAGCTCTGTGATATACATCAGCAGCCTCATTCCCCCAGGTCCAGTAGATTAAAACGTGCATGCGCATGCAGCTTTGTGCACACCTTGTTGGGGGGAACGTCATCCCCCTCCGCTGGAGCCTTGGCCAGACGCTCTGCCACATCCATCAGTTCTCTGTGCGTCACTCGTGCCTGAACCAGGGCACCTTGCTGTTCTCAAACAAGTGGTTATAACATGAGAATGCCCTTGCAAACAGACGTTGATGACAACAGAACGATCGCACAGCCCCGCACAACACTGCTGTACGCTTTCCTTACCATTTCATGGACTCTGTCGTGGAAATGCATGTGTGCTGAAATCACACCAGGCTCCAACTGTGAAGATGTGCTTGTGAGGAAGCCTGTGACTGAGAGCAGCGCTGCACCCCCGCCACCACACTTTGGCAGCAGATCAGACCCAACTTCAGACAGAAGTCATAACCGATTCAAGTATGACAGCGCACCTGTAGTAGATCAGTGATGTCATCCTGCGAGCAGATCTTACATCTAACGGCAGCGGCCCACAGAAGCACGTCCCACACCAATGACACCTGCTGGGGCACAAGCTTGAGCTTGCTGCGCAAAAGCGCCGCAGTCTCTTTGCCCACCTCCAGCGCATCCAATGCATCGTTCTGCCTCGCTGCATTCACAGGATGAGCTTGTTAGATTCTCTGAAGCCATACACTGATGTGTATCTCGAAAAGAGAAACCTGTCTCATAAGCTTCTGCACTATCACTGTGGCATACCCTCATTAAAACCACCAATACCGCTCTGCTAGCTTCAGCTTGCATGACATCGCTGGAAGATTTCATTTTCTATTGAAACGACAAAAAATGCCTCTGACAAGCTCTATGCATGTGCCAGGGGAAACACATCTGAGTATCATACTACTTGTAGTATGCTACTCAGATCATGCAGCTGTATAAAGCTGCATGATTGCTGCTGCGCACGTGCAAGTCCATCGTCGTCGCCATCCACCTGATCCAAAGCAGTGGAGGTTGAGGGACCAGCAACCCCTGTAGCCGCTCCATTCTTCTCCCCATCATTGCTACTAGCCATCAGCTTGCAAGCATTGCGCACGCACAGCTGTGCACAGTCCCACACCTCTGGGATTGCAGCCGCAGCTTCTGCGTCCATACGCTCTCGCAGCGCCTGCAGTGGCTCCGCTGCATCCTCATATGCGATGTCTGAAACAGCATCCTTGCTCGCTTCTGCCATCTGCACAGCTTCCTGAAGCTTTTTGAATGGGTATACAGAGATGCAGACTGCCAGCTTGTATCTGATACAAGTTATTCAGATGCTGCTGGCCCGGTGACCAGTTGTGCATAACTGGCGGTTCCGACACAACAGAGGGTGTTGCAACAACTTGGGTGTGGCTGCCCAGAAGGGTTGCATTGTACGCACCTTGTTGACAGCAGTGAGAATCTCACGTCCCAGGCCCTGTTTCTGGACCGGCGGCATGATCAGCACTTGCGCAACACGATACCTCTTCTTTATCGGGAAAGCATACAACCTGCAGCGCAGAATCGGTTGATGTATCTCAGATACAACTTGGACATACAAGTGAGTGTGAGCACTTGTGAATGCCTGGCAATAATCCTAACAATTAACCATAAACACAGGGAACTTGCCAAACATCAGCCTGATGGCAAAGCATCCAAAACCCACACCACACCGCACCACAAGGCACACATTCATACACACAGTGGATTGACAACTTATCACTCACATCTTTTACTCCGTACTATTGGGTGTCACGAAAACATCCTTCAGTGTACACATATATGATGCGAGTTCAATATCCAGACACAGAAACGCAGAAGCGCAGCTCCACTGTAATGACCTCTGAAAGCAACTGAGCAGAAATTCAGCAATTCTATGTGATGTACACGCTGCTATACACTTGATAGATCTGCGATGCGCCATGCGTTACTGCCCTCGAAGTGTCATCACATCTACATCTGTGACTGGGAAAGCGCACTCAAAGAAGGTAAGCATTCCCAGCACAGAGGCGGGTTTATCTGCTTCATACTTCACTAGCAGCAGCAGATGCATGTTGGGATCATCCTGCTGCAGACCAGAGCATCCATCAATGTAGAAGAGCATCAGTGGATGCATCCGAGCATGCAGTGTTCGCAGCGCTGCTGAGGCAGTGGCTGGGATGCAGTGCAGAATGCGGCAGTCGACTCCTTTGGTCTCGGCCAGGTCGTGTGAAAATGAATGTACAACTTCACAGTCCTTGAGAGCTTCTTCAAGTGTAGGGCCCCGCTCCTACACACATGCGCAGAAATTCAGCAGGAAAATCACGGTGCACGTGATCATGGTCGTTGGCATGAGCCATCACTGTATGTACAAACTGGTAAGGCAGTGAACAGGCAAGCACCCAAACATCCAAAAGCAACTAAAACACTGGCGTGAGCCAGCACTCGAAAGTGCCACCAATCCGTGCCCTTGCTGTGATTGCTGCCCACGTACGTTTGGCGCACTTCAGGTGTGAGAAAAGCTGCCCACAAAGTACGTTAGATTTGCATGCTATGACCGTTGGCTGAAGAAATGGCTCACTGGATGTGCGTTCGATCGAATCAAGAGAACATTACACGGTGACTGGAAGGGTTGTTATGGGTCTTCCGTTGCAGACATTTCATTTCAAACAGTTCAAGCGGTACATTTGAGATTCTTCTGGGAGCTGCACACTGTCCAGATTGCATGTGCAGCAGGAAACATGAACCCATGCCGAATATGTGCTCAAGTAGGAAAAAGGATGAACCAGATGGACACGTGTGTGCGAGCGTGGACGAGTGCAGCTAACATATGCCTAACGCATGTACAATGCTGTCATGAGCCTGCCTGGTAATTTGTAGCCAAGAAATACTTGTTTGTTGCAATCATCAATATGTGTTGGAACCTTGCACTGGTAATCTCTGTGAGCTCTGCAGTATGAAGACATGAACAGAGAATAAGTACCAAGCTCCAAGAGTCTGTGTGGCCCAGAGAACTAGAAAATAATTTCGTGATCGTGCTGCTGTGCCCTTGGAGTGAAATGGCGGGGTTTTCATTCCTGTTCTGATTTGCGTTCGGTTCGTCACCTACTTACTGACTTTTCAGTTTGTAAAGACAGCAATTACCAAGCTCCAGAATATTCTGGGACGGGATTTGTGCTTGAGATTACAGGTAGATTGTAGAGGCGATGTGTAGAAGGGTGCACGCCACTTTAGTCCTGGATCAACGTTTGGCCGGTACCTGATTGAAAATAGTTGCTTTGAATCTCACGCACACCAAATCATTCCAAATTTCTAGCTTAAATTTGGCTTACTACTAGCTTAAAAACCTTCTGTCAATTACGGACTGTGTGTGGGCAAAAGAACAGCACAACCGATGCAGAGGAAGTCCTCGCACATGCATAGCTGCACATTCTGCAGCTGCTGTGGGCAAACTCTCAGTGAAGTGCGTGCTGATGAGTGAAACACAATCATCAGCACGTTTGTCAGCTTTGAAGGTGTATTTGTGGAAGATGCGAGGGATGTACTGAGCCATATCAAGTACAATGTCGATAGCCAGCCCCTCATATCCTTGAATCTCCTCCTCCTCAAATATCTGATTCGTAAACAATGGCGGGCGGCCCATGTCACGATTCAGGTCTTGCTGCTTAGTTGGTATCTGCACGTTGGCCCAATTCGAAATGTGTACATTGTATCTGGCATTCAGGTAAGTCAGAGTGGTATACATGGAACAACTCGTACTTTACTGCAAGGATTTGTTCGGCAGGTGCGGCATCTGCAAGCTCGACATGTTTGTTCAAGCCAGTGCACCCGCCATCACAGCTCAGAGCGCGTGAGCATACCTGCTTCCAATCATCCACGAAGTAGAACTGAACAGCTTCGTTTGCACTGGTAGCGGGCGGAAGTACACGGGCTTTCTTCGAGGGCTGTTCAACATCGTGTTTCTCTCTATCCGCTGTCAGCACTGTGCCGAACCCATAGGTTCCATTCTGAAAGCTGGACATACCGACCAAATTAGTTCAACGGACAAACATGCAGCACCACGTTCACTGCGGTGACGAGGGACAGCTAGGTGCTCTATAAGTTCAGCACGACGTCAGGATCAACATCCCGCACGAATTGGTTCGTGCAGCGTGAATACACTTTTATCTAGCACAAAAGGAGCGCCAACATGTCGAAATAGACGTGGTTAGGAGGCTGTCAAAACATCTGATTGGTACTGCATGCATTTGCGACTCGGCATGATTCGAATGGCGTTCAGACGACTCCGCGCAGCAGAAGCCATGCAGATTCGGAGATGAACCAGCTATATATTCCGCTGAATCTCCTCATAATCACCGGCCTCTTTCTCTCTACATGCGTATATTCGCGTTGCGCACGTCTGTCACAACACTTGATAGCGCAATAAGAGTTCAGAACTTCACAGTGTACACTGTTTATTCTCCAGTGTGTGTTGTTGCGAGCTGACGCGCTCTAGTCCCCGACCAAGCCCGCTCTGTGCGCAGCCAAAGACGAAGAGAGAACTGTACGTGCAGAAAACTTGTCGACGCCTCTGTTTCACGCAGTCATGACGGGTCCCAAACAAGTCAGCGTGAGGCTCGTAACTTCTCTTGGGCCAGATCTACGTGTGCCGGAAGCGCAGTTGGTAAGCAGCCGCATTCCACTCAGCTGGGAGCCCCCCGCCACTTTCTGCCCTGAAATCTGGCCAGTAGCCTTGGTAAGGGGGTTTAATATTCTTCAGTTTCTCTTTGCAGGCCGTGCCTGCAGAAGTCACGCGTTATGGGCTGTCCACTATCATCAACCAGATTCTGAAGATGGGTGCGCCTTCTGCCTTTGCTGATCCATTGATGCACACTGGCATCGCTTTCTGTTTATCATGTATCTTATCATGAGCTGTTGGTGATCTGTTGGTACGGCTGACTTTGCTAGCCTCGTGATGTGCTGACAGCTTCACGTGTACCACAGGTGAACTGAGTAGCTGTTGTGACTTCACGTCCTTCACAGTTTGCTGTTGAAAGAGTCAGCAAATATGTACATACGTTGAAAGAGTCAGCAAATATGTACATACGAATCTGCAGCAAATCGTGCCCAGTGGTGATGCAGATCCACCTCGAGTGTTTGATATTCTTCTGCAAGGGGAGCTTCTTAGAGACACCCTCGGAGAGGCCCTGCTTGCGAAGTGTGTATCGACGGAGAGTGCAGTTGTTCTGGAGTACACATTGCTGGCGGTGCCACCACAGCTATCACAAAGCGCACCACAGACTGACTGGTGCGTGTCATCCAGCCCTCTGCATTTTCGGTGCTTTAGTGTACCGGGTTCATACTCCAGGTGTTCGAGGCTTTGTGTAGCCCTAGCCTTTTAAGGGTGCGGTGATGATTCACAATCCAAGATCTGTTCCGATTCTTATGATGGACAAAGCAATATTGTGAACTGAGCGCCAGAACAGCACTGAAGCATTGCAATCTGTACTGCAACATTCATTATGGTTCTACAACTACTTTCTGCAACATTCATTCTCCAAGTGAGGAATCCAGTGCTGGAGGAATGATCTCAGGGGGTGCTTCAGGGAGTATCAGTATGTCGCTTCCATGTCAGCAAATCTGCCAGGCATATAACTCTCAGTGCTGTTCCTGTTGCTGCTTTTCACTGTTGCAAGCATTCCTGCTGGCTGACCATTCCAGGTTGGCAACAACATGCAAGGGCATCATAGTCATTGATTCTTAATCAACCACAGATGTGGCGTGCAGGATACGTGGGGTAGCATGCATGCCAGGGGGCTGGATGTGCACAGCTACAGCTGAAGGCAACATCGCAGTTCACAATGTGAAGGGTTTGCAAATACGCACAGCGCATGCACATGATGGGGGTGCGTTCGCACTGTGCATGCTGCCGGGTACCAGCGAGGCTACAGGTGGCTCCCAACAGGAAGCTGGAGATGCCCAACAGGGTGCATCCTGCATGGTACTGTCAGGCGGGCAGGACTGCGCATGCCACATGTGGAGGGTATCTGATGCGGGTTTGCTCGAAGCTGCCCTAAGGTGTGCAGCGGTTGATTAGTTGATTGATTTATGAATTGATTGATTCTTCTGCGATTGACTGATTCTTCTGCGGTTGATTAGTTCTTCTGCGATTGACTGATTCTTCTGCAATTGATTAGTTCTTCTGCGATTGATTGATTCTTCTGTTATTTATTTAGCTCAACAGAACAAGCCTCCAGGATGCAGTGGGTGTTGCAGCCTGTCGGACCCTCTGGTCAACATCTTGTATGCGCCAGTGGTCTGTACCAATGGCCATGGCTGAGCCGCCAGTCACAGCCATGCGCAACCACATGCAGGATTGCAAGCCTCCTAAAAACCGGAAAGTCACTAAAGGAACCCAAACAGCCACTTGCAGCAAACACACAGCCCCACCATTTAACTCAAATGTCACAACAGCGCCATCACGAAAGTCTGGCGACAACAAACATGCATACACTATACGCCCTTCACTCCTGCCCACACACCTCGTTTCAAATTTTCGTTCCAAAATTTCGCTGCACCAACACCCTCCAGGATTCTCCAGTCTGCGCTCGAAATCAAACCGTTTAGAATGTTTTCGTACAGGCTGGATTGCCACTCTGACTCGGTTTCAGCAGTGGCGGCCACATCATCTCTAGCAGCCACTGGAGGGTGGGACAACACCATCCACTTGTGGGCCTGGCGCAAGCTCACCGCAGATGCCGCTGCAGGCGACCTCTCTGCTGACACCACCACAAAGCGAAAAGCATCTGCAGTGTCTGATGATGCAGACGAGTCCGCACCCGAAGCTTCTACCCCGGGGAATGTTCCGGTGATCAGTGATAGTGCGGCTGCTCTGCAGGGCCACGCTCAGGTTCAGGCACCTCTTCTGCAATGGCATACAATGATTGAAGCTTTTCTGCTATGTTTTCATGCCCCTGCTTTGCTGTTAGGGGGACCAACTGAAGCAGCCCGCTCTCCTGTGCGGTTGGGGGTTCATCATTGTGTTGCGGAGTACCTGAAAAGTGTGCATTCTCTGCTTTTTCTTTGAATTCCCAAGCCCAAGTCATGTGGTGGAGTCTACACTTCTAATGGAGGCCACTGATGTGTGCATGGCTGTGTTGTCATGCACGTGAGCCTGAGCGCGTGTCAAGATTCTATCTACTATATCATTGACATCATCGCTCCTAGCTGTAGAATATAACCGCCGTTCCTGTGTCGGTCGCTTTTGGTGTTAGCACAGAACCTAACAGCGTGATCCTAAGCATCCATGGAGCGTCATGGAGTGGTGTGCAGGCCGTAACAGGTCTGGCATGGGCGGGCACGCACAGCCTCATGTCCTCCTCAATGGATCATACACTTAGGCGCTGGGACAGCACCACAGGCTCCGCAGTGGACAGCATCTCTACGGGCAAGGCGCTTATGTGCTGCGCCAGCAGTGCGCCTGAAGGCCGCGACGAGGGCGGCGCGTTGGTGGCTACTGGCGCCACAGACGGCACTCTGCGGTGGTGGGACTGCCGGGCAGGTGCCAAGAAGCAGGAAGCTCAGGTACGTAGCTGGACACGCTGGTTGGCCCTGGCTTCTGCTCGTGTTTGTTGCTTTGATTGGGTTGAGGCTTCAGTTCAAAGTCTGATGTTGCCACTGAGCAACATCCTGGCTGTCATTGATCACCAGTATGTATCGCCTAGTTAGATAGAATTGTCCTGAATATTTGGGACTATTTCTCAGGTGTGCCCTTATAAATTAATTAAGCGACACTGGTGACCGCTGCTGGCTGTGCATTTGCATACCACCAAAGGGTCACGATACTGTGATCAGATCCACTGACGAAGTTTGCTCTAGTACCTCCAGGGACTGAGCCTCAACATTTAACACACCCTCTGCCAACATGCACTGCTTCACACGTTCCACAATTACCCCTACTCCTATGCCAGGCATCGGCATGATTTGTATCGATCCCTGGACAGCAGCGGCTCATAGCATGCTTTGTTGTAGACATATAGCTAGACAGCATGTCTGTTCAGGGGCACACAGCACACCCAGGCCACGCTTTCCCCTTGGTGCTGTGTGCTCCTCCATCGGATCTTGATATCAGAATGCTGGCCTTGATCTTGACCACTTGTGCTGCTCAAGCAGCCACTGACGTCCAAAGAGTGTAGTGTAGACTCTCAGGAGGGTAGTTGCTGCCAAGCCCATCCTCGGACATCTTCCCGTTCATGTACATGACCTGGTTCACATGATCCAAATGGAGATTCTCATGCAGCCAAGGAAGGCAGAACTAGAGACACATCACATGGAGCTTCCTGAAATTGGATTCTTTCTTCCACGGCTGTGACATGCTGCAGGCGATCAGGGCGTACAAGGCACATGCAGCGCCTGTGGCTGCGGTGGCCTGGAGGCCGCAGTCTGAGCACCATGTTGCTTCTGCATCGCTTGATGGGGTGGTGAAGCTCTGGGATAGCCGTTCGGCACTACCCCTAGCCACACTTGATGACGCTCAGGGACTCAAGTTGTCAGCAGTAGCATGGGGCAGCCACAACATAGACGGTGATGGTAGCCTGTTCATTGTGACTGGCGGGGAGGACGCTGTGTTGCGGCAGTATGATGTTCCTGATGTTGGCGTCCGTGTTGAATCTTGATTGAGACTTGAGTTGCTTTTTGCTGGTTGCTGTCTCTCTGTGTAACACAAATTCGAATCGGTCTTGGTCTCTTTCCTCTTGACAGTATGTCTCGTTTCCGTTTAGCTTGACTTCCCATGCAATTCTATCTGTGGGCATACATACATATCCTCTACGAACAGATTGCTGCCTACCACAGATTACTCCCTACCATGATAGTTGAGCTGTTCCACCAATAAAACAGCCATCACTGTGCTTGGGAGTCCCCAGGATATCAGAACCGGCAATGTGTGATATGGCCATATCTGGTTTCAGCTAGATGTTAAAAAGCCAAAAGCCGACCATAAAAAGATGGTTGGCATACAGCCGTTTACGGAGCCTATACTCTCTGTCCAAAGCGTGAGGAAGCGAGATACCTTTTCATTATTTATTAAGTGTCGATCTTCTGAAGTAGAAGGGCAGGTTGACGAACGTGCTGTGCTGTGCTGTGTTTGTGGCTCCTCTGGTCTCCGACGCGCTGCTTGTTTTCTTCTCGGCTTGCTGTAGCAGTTGTTATGTGCATATATTCTCTATGTTATTCTGATTGTGACGGCAGCACCACAGTATCGTGCGAACAGACCTACACAAACGGATGCATTGTTATCTTGTAGTATCTTCTGTACTTTGCACCGCGTGTAGCTTCTCGTGGCATACACACGCAGCGATTGCAGAGGATTGCATGACATCTGCTTGTGACGAGGATGATGAGCCACTCCCAACTCGGAAGCGCAAGGCCAGTGCTGTGCAGCAGGGAGGGAGACCTGCACACCTGCGTGCTGTTGCTTCGAACTTCTCCAGTTGTTCCAGGCCTACATATTCGTTCATACAACATACAAACAAGTGCACGCCGTTTGGGGAGCGCAAAGGTGCAAAAACAACCTTTCTGTGGAACTGCAAGTGTTTCAGTAGTTTAGGCTGCAGAGTGTAACCCCAACGTTGCCGTTTCTGCGCATATTTAGGCGTATTCGTACTCATACATTCCTTTATGCAGATTATTCCGCGATTAAGACTACATGCACCGCTGATGGCAGCCTCAGCTCGCACACATCTTCCACCTTTGCAATGGCACCACAGCGAAGATCCACAGGTGGCGTGTCGATGAAGCATCCACTTCTGGCAGCTAAGCAGAAGAAAAGGATGTCTGAGATCGTAACTAGACATTCAGGCAGTGTGCATGGCACAAGTCCAGCCAGGAACGAGAACCACAACGTCGTTCCCCCTGACTGCGAGCAAGGTCAAGGACGCAGCACGTCACTACAAAGACACCAGTACGGGGAGAAGTCACTGTTGAACTCTGAAAGTGATGTACAGACGCCTACCAAGTCAACATGGCCTGCCACTGCCAAGTCCGTCGGGCCTGCTCCCAAGTTCCATGATGGCCACAGTGGCCTCCTCCCATCTTCCACAACAGGCACGAAGCCAGCTGGATCCTTCCATGTCAGGGAAAACTCAAAGCAAGCATGCCATCAAAGCGGCTCTGCAGCGAAGCTGTGCCACATGGGCAGTTCTGAGCAAGGCGCCCCGTTGCTGTTGGGTGGTTCCAAAGACAACCACCATTCAGCTGGTATCACAGGCCTCTGTAGTGATAGAGCACCGTGCAGTGATGCAGTTATACGAGATTGCTGCACAGAATCATCAGAGCATGCAGCCTTTGTCCAGAGAAGCTCTGCTCCAATAGTTACCGCCACTGCGCCACATGTTGATGGCATTGATGCAGCAGCTGCACACGCCCCACTAGATCTAGGACATACTCTGCAATGTGATGCAGCGAATTCTAGATCTCATGGTATTCCTCTACAGCAGGCCATGCAGAAGCACCGTGCCCTCTTCACACGCAGTCACAATGCAGAAGCACATCTCGCTGCAGCACTCCGTGCACAAGGCGCCATAGATATTGCAGGCAAACTACAGAACGAGTGCATGACAGCCGCTCTTGTTATGCTTGCAGACGATGCTAGCTTGCTTCGTTTACTGTCAGGCCAGGCCCGGAAAGATGCCACAGGCGGCATGGAGACACCTGCACAGTGCAAATCTGTGCAGGGTTCAGTTTCGAAGCGCTTGCCTGCAGCTTTGAAGCTCGTAAGAAGGGTAGCCAGTAGTATTGTCAATGCAGAAGATGCTGCTGCAGATCAAGAGAACATGGAAGTGCTCCCTGCGAGTGAGATTCTACTGCTGCGAGCCTTGCGGGCAAGAGACTGCTATATCGGTCGGCAGGGAGGGGCCGATTGTCCTGCGGCGGAGCTGCAAGAACGTTATCGTGAAAAGACTGCAACTGCTGGACAGGTGTCAGGCGGTGTGAAAGGCTTGCCCTGTGGGCCATCTTCGCACCGTGTACAGTCCAGAGGTTTGCCGAAGTTGGGTCGTCAGGGTTTGGTGCAGTACCAAAGAGAGCACGAGCTTCGAGTTTGGAAGTGGTGCTTCAGGCATCTCATGCAGCATGGTTCGGGTGGTCCTAGATGCAGGGATTCTTGTGGAGTCAGTGGATTGGCAAACGTGACAGAGACAGTATCTGAGAAGGCCTGTACAGCTGGGGAATGTCGAAATACATCTCCTGTCTGTGCAGAAACATCGTGTGGGTGTTGTCCGACTTCTAGGAAGGCTGTGCCCTGCAGTAGGGATCAGCTGTGTGCGCCACAGGGCAGTTTCTGTGGTGACAATAGTACGGTTGCTGTTGCTCAAGGGAGCTGTGATGCAGAGCTGGGCGTGCAGCTGTGCGCTGCAATTCTGTCTGGCAGCACGAAATATGGCACTCTCGTTAAACCTGTGCAGGACTGCCTGGCCTCTGTGCTAGATCCTGCAGCTGTGTATGATATAGATTCGAATGGATGTCTTGTTCTTCTGAATCATTAAGTGCATATAGTGTGTTCTGATGGAAGCATCTCGTGGCCGTGTGGCATTACACGCGTCATGGCTCTCGCGTTTTCCTGTATGGTCAACCTTGGCTAAAGCCAGCGTGTGAGGGCGAGATGGGGGTCCACATGCACTCAGTGCAGTGAAGAGTCATATGAACCTCGTCGGCGCGCAGTCCAGGCAAAAATAACAAACACTGTTCATATTCAATCGGTATTCTGCCCTGGAGGATTGTCAGTTGACGGCAGCAGGCGCAAACATGAGATCTTCGGCCGGGACGTGTGTGCACAGTTTTTGCCAGAGAGGACCTCCTCAGCGGCCTCGCTCGCTTCCATGTAGATGTCAAGGAGATAGGAAGTCGTCGTTCTCGGACAAGGGAATCTCTAGTCAGATATCAAAGCAATTAGTGTCTGGTCTCACTGCATTTGTCAATGTTGTGGCTGGCAACCAAACAACTCAGACTGTCTCTGATAATACTGAACTCGCGCTTCAGCAATCCGGAGTGGAAGCAAGAAGCCCTAAATATGTTCTTGATGGTGTGAAGAATAACCTCCCACCCTTTTCATCAGTGCGAGGCAGAGTTGAATGCTGTTTTCGCGTTTGCCTGAGTGATTCTGCTCCACACGATGCAGGAATTCGCAAAGATTTCACAGAGAACAACTATTTGTGGACTGGTAAAATCTCCATCGATCTGTACGAGCCCAGTTGCTCCTTCACGGACCCCACAATCTCGTTCACAGGAGTGGACACCCATCAGCGAAATCTCGCAGCTTTGAGTTGGTTTGTGGACAGGCTGGTGTCTGAGTCCACATCAGAGCTGCTCTCATGTGAGCTTAATGCAGACAGCAGTGCTGTAATTGCACAGTGGCGTATGCAAGGTCAGTTTTCTTCCCTGCACGTCTTCTTCCTACACATTTTCCGATGACCATCTGGCGGGAACCTTAAATCGGACGGCTTCTTCTTCCAAATTTTGTAAAATACTTGCTAGTGCTGGCATCTGACTTGATGATTGTCACACTTGCAGCAGGGAACAGTTGTGGAGTTTAGATGAACACGAATCACCCTTGCAACCTCTTGTGCTGCTGAATGTACCAAACACGGACTATGTTCATGTACGGATCTTCGGACTGAGGTGTTGTGACTTTTTTACGAGAGGAATGTGTTGCAAGCGTTAATGTGCCCTCAACCAATTGTGTGACAACATTCGAAAGCATTGTCCTGCTGTACATGACCAACAGACCATCATGAGGAGTAGTGTATGGATATGGATATATATGCCCATGACCGACAGAACATGAGGGCCCTTGACGCCCTGGATGGGAGCAGTGGGCAAGGGCGGGGTGGGGTGGGGGGGGGACTGAATGAGGGGTGGAGAGGAGGGCCAAGGGTTCGACTGACGTCAGTTTGTGCTGTTCCGTGTTGGCAAATCTTGATTTTGATTTTGCCAAGTCTTGATTCATCAGTTCTCAAAACTTCGGTATTGATTGTGTGTCGGCTGTTGTCAGGGTTACCAACCTGCCTCCATACTTTCTCTGGTCTAAGCTCTCGGTGCTTCAAATTGCATTTTGGGGGTAGCTTTGTTGTACATTTTGAACTTTGGGGCAGTTATTTTATCTATCTGTTGGGGGATACAGGAGTACGAGGCATCTAGGCTGCAGCATGTTCGACTACTACACTTTTTGACGAAGGAAAATGTGTGTTTACATGGGTGGGGAGACACCATGGTAACTGCAGGGCGACTCCATGGAAAAGGCATGTCTTAAAACTTGGCAGTGTCAAGTCGCAAAGGCATTAAATAGGCAAGAGCCCAACACAGCTAGACGCAACGCACACGAAGACCCACCCGCTTTCCCACTCGAATGTCACAACATCACCATGATGAAAGTCTTCCACGCACAGGCTTTACCAATGTAGACTGTTCGTACTTTTCACATATCGAGTTCTTGATGTGCATGGTTGCATACTTGGCAGAGGCGCTGCATGTTTTCCCATTTCTTTCCTTTATTTCGTATCTCAGTTAGCTTCTTTTTCATTCTTGACATATTGTTTTTGCGCAGGACGCTTCAAATTGCCGTGGAACCCTGTACTGGACGTCACAGGTACCACCGTGTTCACAATGTCCCCTGGCAATGGCAACCGCATCCGGTCATACGATGAGGAGTGGAGCATTCCCGCAGCCGCAGCACTGAAGCAGTTGATCACTCCCACACAGCAGCGCAGGGAGCAGCAGGCGCAGTGAGGCTGCTTCATATGTGCATCCTCCTGTTAAGTATCCAGATGCTGCTCTGTAGCAACAAGTGTTGTTCAAAAAAGTTCACATAGACTGTCCAAGTAGGTCTTGTTCTGTTAGTATTCACATTCGCAGCACGCAGGCACACAGAAGAAAGCTACTACGTTCCAAATAGTGCTGCTTGGAATGTTGCTTTGAATGTGCTCTTCAAGAACCATCGCCCTGAACGTGGAGCATGCATGACACCGAACTTGGCAGAGCTGCCATCAGGCGTGCTTGCACTCGACGACCTTTCTGGCGTCTGTGCAGGGCTGCCCTGCTTGACCTTTCACTCAGCTGGCTTTACAATCACCCTAGGTTTCCTTGCAAGACTTCACTTATTCACCCAAATCAGCTTATTGAAGCCCATGCGATCAATCCTGGAGGTTGAAATCGACCAAAACCACGCCAACATCTTCTGCTAAAAAACTGATCTACAAAGCTGACGGTGATATCGTGCATACAGAAATCACAGTGCGATTATCACACACACGCCTTCTCCGATGACAACAGCAATATCTGGACTGCGCTACCTGTGGCCACAAGCTGTCGCTGGGCCGGGGAAAAAAATATATATTAAGAACACAAACAATCAAGGTACAAGATGGTGATCTTGAGGCTTGCTGTCATCAAGCTGCAGGCCCCATCAGCCTGGCATGCGCTCACCCAAGGATGGTGCCATCCCAGCCCTCCAGAATGGCGTAAACGATTGGGCGGCACTGAGAGTAGGAGTCATGCTTCTTGACACAGTGGAAAGCCTCATCACAGCAGCTGGACTTGCAGTACTTCCAGTTCAGGCCACAGTCTGCGTCTTGCTCTGCAAACTCTGCAGCAGCACAGCAGCACTCATACATCATCTCCGAAAGTCATCTTTGGGCTGCAGCCCTCACAGAGAACTTGATAAACACTTTAACGGCAACAGTTCAGTACCTAAGAAACACGTAAGGATCTACATCATAGGAGAAACACCTGAGAAAGCCTCGCATCCCTCTCAACACAGGAACGCACTGATGCAGTAGACAAGCGGAAAACGAGTGGGGGGGGGGCACTGGATGGCGCACCTGCTTGGCCCCTCAGAAGCAGTTCAGGGGAAGAACTTGAAACCACATCAGGGGTAGAAGCAGTCGTCGGGGGGGGTGGGGTGGGCCCTTCAGATGAAGGGTTTGTGGTGGGGGCCTCACCAACGCAGTTGCCTTCGCTCACCATGATGTCGTCGAAGCTGCACACTGCCACCCACCAATCACACGCCACCTCATTAGGTCATACACACGCCCAACACTGAAGCCTGGTGCTGGGTGATGGTGGTGGGGCATCAAACTATGCCTCAGGGTGAATAAACACCTATAAGAAGAGAGCACAGGCAAGGAATCTCTCAACATACCCGACAAACAGGAAACAGGTTGAGATGAGATGCCCACAAAGGGAAGCATGCCAGGGGGGGGGCAGGGCAGGGGGAAGCGGCGCACTAGATGTACTGGTCCTGCGCAGATGCCCAGCTGTCGCTGCTGCCGCCGTGGAAGGACCGGAACGTGAACTTCTCGATGGGGTGCTCCGCTGGCCGTGCGGCCCACTCAATGTCGCTTGCAGAGTACACCACCTTGCCATCGTATTCAATGATCTGTGCTCCGTCGGCCTTGCCTGCATGAGCATCATGCTTGTCATGCAGCTTGTCAGTTGTTAGGTCTTGGCTCGTGATGCCTGCAGACGGTCGAAGCAGCACCTCCTGCTTACAAACCCATGGACGATGTGCGACGGACAGGCAGACAAAAGTAGCACAAAGGTTGAGCTACAAGCTGGCTAACTGACAGTGAGCAGAACTATCCAGGGCACAGCATGGTGGGAACTATACTTGGGCCACAACCTCACATAATGGCACTCATTTGCAACAGGGCACCCCAATAGTCTGCAATGATTTCGTGGACAATCTCGACCTAGAAAGAAGTGTTCCGTGCGTGTTTGTTTCAGACACTGGCCCCTCAACACCATTCAGTTTGCGGGCCAGGCAGGGCACCCCACAGCGAATTCTATACTCAACAGGTGGAGTGAGATACATCCATGGAGCTGTTCTACAACAGCAAGTGCTGGACCGATAAGGTGACACCACTCAAATGCGCCAGGTGGTTCGGGCTACTGAATGCAAACCCATATGTTCAGGGGGACAGGGCAGGGGGGCACACCAGCGCTGTTGAGCTTGACATACATCCTGATGGTGTGCCACTCCCCAGAAACTGCTTTCTGGTCCCAGTACCAGTTCTCACCACAATGGTCCTGAGTCTTCCCCGCATAGTACGAGTACGACATCAAGTCCTCCTCCCGCCACATGACGCGCGCACTGAAGCCACTGTCTTCGGTAACGATCTCGCACCCTGATGGGCAGTCTGCATGCACCCGACACAGCTCCACCAAGATTTCAGAGGAGAATGGCTACCAGCGCCCTCCAACAACGCTTCGCATGTGCACACGAGAACATGCATGATCAAAGAACACCTTTCACAGTTGCATGTTTCATGTTGAAAACGTTCTTTCACAGTCGGAAGGTGGTGCAAGAGTAGCACACGAAAAGCGAAGCAGCCTCGCACCCATGTCGCACAGGCCAGGCAGCTTGCCTCCGCGGCCGTACACGTAACCAGGGCTGTGCATGAACTTGTAGCTTAGCGTGGCCTCCTTCATGGGTGGCAGCCTCACATCGAACGTCGCTCCGCACTCCGCGGTTCCGACGCACCCTGCATGCATTTGTGCCACATGGCCCATATGGTTATACCTCTGCAGATTATCACACACGCAAGCCAGCCAGCGCATGCTTCAGATGTCGTTATTCAGGTCTACAGCTACATGGTGCCATACGATAATCAGTTGCTGTTTGAGAATGGAAGTGAAATGAAGTGTGGGAGGCACCTTTGGGGTTCTCAACTCGGAAGGTTTCGTCACCCACCGCCGAAAAGTCGTCCAACTTGAGGAAGATGAAGCCTTCAAAGTCTTCTTTGCCCATAGGCTTGTTCCAGGTCTTGTAAGCACCGGAATACTTGTCAAAATTCTGTGACATCACTGGCTCGCCACACGCCGACACATGAGCGACGTACGCGGCAAGCGCAGCGAGCAGCAGACCAGAGTTCCTCATCATTGTTCTCCTGACACGTAAATATGTCAATAATTAGTACAACAATCCAGTGTACGTGACGCGCGGTGCTCCTGTAGGCTGAGTCCTCTGTTGTAACAACCTGCACAAATATGACAAATGCAGGGTGTATAGGTGGGTCATCTGAAGCAGTGCACAGGTGCCTTAGTCGATGACAAAAACACGACTTCTGGTGCAATCGATGAAGCTGCAAAGCTTCCTACGTGATTCGATCAAGGCTGCAGCATTCTATGCATCTATGTCATGTAGGCAAGGTCACCACCATACCTAAAGATGCTACTAGTTAACAGCTGGTTCTCTTCAACCAGTATCAGTGCATTCTAATGCCCCCGAACGTGTATAACATGTGCATTGGTAGTTCGATAACGAATCATGTGGTCTTTACGCCTGCCACCGATCTACAAACGCTGCCTTCCCTATGTCTCGACTGCACATGTATGTGCACATGCAAACCCTAGGCGGATGACCCACTCGTTGCGACCTCGCCAAGAGACTACATACAATTCATTGTAAATTATGTTCATGGAGCTAAAGCTCCGTATCTGTACACCTGGACTGGAGCATTATGTGGCGAAGCTTGCCGTTGTTCAAACGAATTTGATACAGACACAGGGAATGAAGCGCGCAAGAGGTTATTACGATATAGACAAGTCATTCACCGAATAACTTAGTATTCATGTACCTCCGGTGCCTTGGGAAGTGCATGATTGGCCGCAGGGCGTTCTAAAAACGCATCGTTGCGTTTTTAGAGTCAACAACGAAGTTTGAATACATTTCGAAAGAACGAATCATTGTTCTGCGATTAAACACTCCGGTGGCAACTCAAGGTAAAATAAAGTAAGAGGCATACTGTTTGTGAAGGGATAAGATTTGAAAGGGGATGCTGGAAACACTGCAGGCTTGGCTCTCAAAGCGATACAGTGCGACGTCGTCTCAGGTTGCCGGAGGCTCTTTACCCTCCTAAAAAGCAAAGATAAGAAATGAAGCAGTAGCAACACTGTGGTATCATCTCCTTTTATACAATTGAGCAGCCGCGATGAGCAGGTAATCGCATAGCATAGCGAAGCCAACGTACGCGTACGCATGCAAACGCAGCATGCTATCATGGACTAGGTACTACGTAACACTAACCCCGGGCCCTATCTCCGAACTAAAACCGAACCCCGGTTCTCTAGCATCTTTTGCTTGCCAGCCATTTGTATTGGCTGCTCTTCCTTGCTGCGCATCTTTCTTGTTCACCACTCATAACCATGGTCCAATGTCGTTCCAATCGATTGCATTCACCTGCTGCCTTTCGTTCGCTTGTCATGCATTCTGCTTGGATCCCGCGCCCCGGTCCAATGTAATCCCTGAAACCAAAACCGAGTGATCCTTGCGGTGTTGTAACTGTAAACGTTGAAACCTAAACCCTGACTCTCTTGTGCGTGCTTCCCGGTACTGTCGATTTAACAAGGACAGACAACCACGAACTGCGCGTGGCCAGGGAGGAAAACACGAAGGCTGCGGAGAACGAAGCACAACGCTACAGGCAAACACGGCTCAGCAACAGGGACAGAATCGTCAGGAACAACAGCACCCATCAACAGGATGTATACATCGCAGCAACGAGGGCCCTCGCGAGGGTTTACATATGTACGCCGCAACCGGTACCGCTAGCACCGACCTGCCTTCCTTAGCACACGGTGAGTGAGAAGTTGTCTGTGGTGAATTATTCGTGTCCCAGTTGATGATGCGGGTGCCTCTTCACCGCTGATGCCATATGATGACAAATCTGATTATGATATTGTAGAATGACATGACGTCATTCAAGTGATTCCATCGACAAGACGTGGAAGAAGAGATACGACGAACTAGGGGAAGCAAAGCCACACAATATGAGCAAACATACCTCAGACATCACCAGATGGAAAGCACCCAAAGAAACGCACACAGGCGCCATTGCGCTACAGCCACACATGCCACCTCCTTCCACATCCACTGTCGGAAGCAGCAGGCCAGGCAGAAGTGCAGGGCCGCTGGAAGGGAACACAACTGAACCCACATTCAAAAGAGAGCGTGATGGCCCTTAAAAGAATAAAAAGCTCAAAGCAACACTGAGTTTGTGATGGCCAGTGGCAAGGAGGGCTTTAGAGGAGACATGGCCAGGAGGCTGAGACACTGGACGGTTTGCGGGTCCAGGCAGCCTACGGTTCAATACGGATCAATAACAAAGGACTGTAACTTTGTACAATCATAAAGGACAAGAATGTGAGGCCGGGCACCCGATGCACCCTGAATTGGGAACAGTTGCGTATGCCGGCGTCTGCAGCGGACGCCGCGGCGGTGGAGGCAGCTCCACGGCATTGATCACCAGGGTCGCTTCGTTACATAGAACATTTCTGAATACTTGGGCCTATATTTTTGAAAGGTGTATGCCCTAACAAATTAAGTGACACTGGTCATCACTGCTCCATGCTGGATATTTGTGGCACCTGCAGAGTGCGTGATGTATGTGTCAAGGGCCATTGCTCAGGGGCTGGAAATGGTGTGTAAAGTGTGTGTAAAGTTACAGGCATAACTCCATAGAATGGCTCATGTACCAGCAAATCAACGCATGACAAGGTCTCACAAGGTGCTGCAGCAAGGAGCTGTCAGGCGGGCCTCCTGTTGACCCTTCCTACTGCCTGCAGGGTGCACGCATAGACATTGGAACATTTACAGTAACGGCTTCAGATATTCACCACCATTCCAGTCTTATACAGCCATGCTTATGAAGAATACAGTTTGAAATAAATCAAGCCAGCTCAGAAAATATCCATTCACACCCCCCCCACACCCCCCCCCACACACACACAGACAGACAGATGCAAGCTGCTGTGTTGCACCACCAAGAGAGCTGCTTGGAATGTTACATTCAGCACGATGTTGCTCCAAGACCCATCGTCCTGGATGTGGATCATGCATGGCGCCGAGCTTGGCAGTCTACAGCAGAGCTGACATCCGACGTGCTTGCAGTCGACGGCGTCTGATGCGTCTGTGCAGGGCTGCCCCACCTGACCTCCGACCTTATTCACTCAAACGGATTTGCTTATCACCAGCGATTATAATGCAACAGTTACCTTACTCACCTGAATCCGTTTCTCGAAGTTCATGCAAGGCAAATCTGGAGGTTCACTCGACCCAATCAAAAAACTAGATCTTCAGCTCCACAATATAGGATTACATCGACAGCACCGCAGAACTAGAAATTCTGTGAGTCAGAAGAGAGCTGTACGTGTCCAGACTACAAGTAGGAGAATTGCATGAGGCAGAGCAAGTAACACAAAGAAAACCTAGAGAGCATCAATATCAACCCAGAATCGCAACCCTGCACAATATGAATTTCAAAGCAGAAAATTGGCAGCTTGCACGCAAAAGATACAGTGTACGCTGTCTTGGACGTCCAATAGTAACCATGGGCTGCGCCACCTTTGCCCAAAACGCTGCGGTGGCTTGATTGGTACAAGAAAAGCCTCCAATCGACAAGATGGTGCGTTTGAAGCTATGATATCATCAAGCTCCAGGCACCATGAGGGTTTCCTCATAGGGTAACCATACGTCATCGATGACGTATGGTTACCCAAGGATGGTGCCATCCCAACCATCAGGAATCTCTCTGTCCTTTGGTCGGCACTGATTGTAAGTGGCATGCTTCTGGACACAATGGAACGTCTCATCACAGCAGCTGGACTCACACCGCTTCCAGTTCAGGCCGCAGAGTGCTTCCTCTACAAACTCTGCACTAACCCAGCCCTCGTCAGTATGCTGTGTCATCTCTGCAAGATCCCAACCTTTCCAGGAGGGGGTGGGAGCGAGGGTAGGGACGGGGGGGGGGGGGGGCGGGCACACTGTCACACTGTCCTCAGAGAGAATGACCAAGTAAACAAACAAGTGTAGGAGTGTGTGTGTGTGTGTGGGGGGGTGTAATGCTCGCCCTAGGGGACATTTTATAATTAAACAAGCAACTGGGTGGCGCACCTGCTTGGCCCCTCAGAAGCAGTTCAGGGGAAGGAGCTGCAGACTCTTGAGAAGGATCTGGGGAAGGTGCTTGGGCTTGCACAAGGCTCGAAGGCTCCTCTGGCTCTGGAGCAGAAGCTGAGGGAGTTTCGGGGGTGGAAGTGGGGGCAGCAGAGGGGGTAGTTGCCGGCACGGGCGCGGCAGCAGGAGTAGCCGTAGTTCTTGCGGGATCAGAGTTTGTGGTGGTGGGGGTGGCCTCACCAACGCAGTTGCCTTCGCTCACCATGATGTCGTCGAAGCTGCACACTGCCGCCACCCCTCAGCAACCCACCAATCACTTGGCAGCTCAAATGAGCACCCAGAGCTGAAGGCTGTGAACGAAATGGAGCAGAAAACTACGTGGCAGGGTATGTACTTTGCACTTCTGAGAGAGGCAGGCACAGGCAAGGAATCTCTCAACATACCCGACAAACAGGAAACAGGTTGAGATGAGATGCCCACAAAGGGAAGCATGCCAGGGGGGGGGCAGGGCAGGGGGAAGCGGCGCACTAGATGTACTGGTCCTGCGCAGATGCCCAGCTGTCGCTGCTGCCGCCGTGGAAGGACCGGAACGTGAACTTCTCGATGGGGTGCTCCGCTGGCCGTGCGGCCCACTCAATGTCGCTTGCAGAGTACACCACCTTGCCATCGTATTCAATGATCTGTGCTCCGTCGGCCTTGCCTGCATGAGAATCATGATCAGCATGATGGTTGTTAATGGCTTGAATTCTAGTTCTGAGCCTGCGTTGTCTGTTCGCAGCATTTTATCCTGTTCACAAACCCATGAACGATGAGCTGCGTGCACGTTACGGGCAAGAAGGCAGCACTTGAAGCCACCAAGAGCGTACAGTTACAAGCCACAAAGAGACACAGACATCACTTACATGCTGACCGCCCACTAGCCGAATGGCACACCAAGGAAAGATAGGGCACTCCAAAGCTCTACCATGATTGCCTACGTATACATGAACCCACACTAGCAGTCACTGCCTCTGTGCGTGTTTGCTGGCAGGAACTGCCCCATCCCTCAGCACCACTCAGTGGGTTGCAAGTTTGCAAACCGCTGCTGTTGCAACTTCGACTTTTACACATATTGAGGAGTGAGAAGCGTCCACGTTGCTTGTATACAACAGCAAGTGCTTGAGCTATGAAGTGGCGCAACCCCAATGCGAAAAGTGGTTGCAGGGTTCCAAACGCAAAAATGTAATGAAGGAGAGGCAGGGGCAGGGCAGGGGGGCACACCAGCGCTGTTGAGCTTGACATACATCCTGATGGTGTGCCACTCCCCAGAAACCGCCTTCTGGTCCCAGTACCAGTTCTCACCGCAATGATCCTGAGTCTTCCCCGCATAGTACGAGTACGACATCAAGTCCTCCTCCCGCCACATGACGCGCGCACTGAAGCCACTGTCTTCGGTCACGACCTCGCACCCTGATGGGCAGTCTGCATGCACCCATCGCGATGGCCATCGCAGCTCCACCAACATTTCAAGGGAGAATGGCTACCAGCGCCCTTCAACCACGCTTCGCATGTGCGCGCGAGAACATGCATGGTGAAAGAACACGTTTGCAGTTGTTGACAACGTTACGGCCGAAAGGTGGTGCCGCCGCAAGGTGGTGCCGCCGCACGCAACAGTAGCGCACGAAAAGTGAAGCAGCCTCGCACCCATGTCGCACAGGCCTGGCAGCTTGCCTCCGCGGCCGTACACGTAACCAGGGCTGTGCATGAACTTGTAGGTGAGCGTGGCCTCTTGCATCGGTGGCAGCTTCACATCGAATGTCGCGCCGCACTCCGCCGTTCCGACGCACCCTGTATATGCTTACGGCTCCAAAACCAGATCACAAACGCAAAAATCCAGCGCATCTCGAGTATCTTGTTAGTCACGGGTATACATGGCGGTACGCGCTGGTCAGCTGCGGTTCGAGCATCGCAAGCGACCTCGAGTGAGGGAGGCACCTTTGGGGTTCTCCACGCGGAATGTCTGCTCTCCCACCGTCGAAAAGCTGTCCAACTTAAGGAAGATGAAGCCTTCGAAGTCTTCTTTGCCCATAGGCTTGTTCCAGGTCTTGTAGGCGCCGGTGTACTTGTCAAAAGTCTGCGACATCACTGGCGCGCCACACGCCGACACATGAGCGACGTACGTGGCAAGCACAGCGAGCACCAGAACAGCGTTCCTCATCATGGTTCTCCGAACACCTAAATGGGGTAATAATTAGTGCAACGTGGAAGTGTTCGCGACGCGCGGTGCTTCTGTTGGCTGACGATTCCTGGGTTTTGGAACCTGCATGTGGTAAGGCTCAAGTGAGGCGGTTGATTGGTGCCCTCATCGACGAAAAATAGGAGACGTTGGAATGCACACATACCGGGACAAAAAAATCAGCTGTGATTAGCGATCTTGTTGCGGTTGACCACGTACCAATACAAGATGCACGCAATATTGTACTGCAATCCTTCAGTTGGTGCCACTGAAATTTATCGGTCCTTGTTTTTCCAGGCAGTCTGCCATGGCACCCAGTTGGTGATCGTGCAGGACAGTGCTGACCATATTACTCGCAGTGATCAGTACTTCAAGTTGTTCCTGGTGTTGAACCATGTTGAATACTTGATCTTTGTTGGATGCACATTGGCTGAGGCTACCAGCCCTGATCAAACCTTCGATTGCAGCTGGGATAACTTGGACCTATTACGTGGTGTGTAATGTGCATGCTAAGAGTTCACTACCGATTCATGTGATGTTTGCGACTGCCGCAGAAACGCTGACTTGGTATCGCCTTGCCGCATGCGTCGATAGCACAGGAAGCCCGGGAAGAGGGCCCGCTAGTTACAACCTCATCGGGAAACCATAGATTGTGTATTTTTGAACTATGCTCGAAAGTGACGTTCCGCATCGGAGTTTGAGCGTTTCGTGGGGTCACTTAAGCTTGGGCCAGGCGCACCAAAAATTCATTCAAAATATCCTTGAAAGTGGCGCCCCAGTACTGAACAATACACTTTAAATACACAATCGTATACCAGTGGGCGTAAACATGTCGTTATTGTATCTGTATACTGATGTGACCCCGCTAACCGCGCCCACCAGAAAGACGCATCGTTCGTCCAAACCAAACGTGTTCAAACGCAACGGTTGCATCCGCAATTCTGAACGTTTCGAGGGGTGAAAACCAATCATCGCCAAAAGAAATCACTTTTTGTTTCCATGAATCTTAGCACGAGGAATGTTCGAGGTACAGGAGCGCTCAAAAAACGTGATGGTGTCACTCTGCGGATATGCCGAAGCTTGCCAGCACACGCATGCGGGACGGTTATGAAACCAATACAACTCGCAAGGCATAGAGAATGCATCTTAATTGCGTTGCGGTATACGTTTAGCCGCAGGGCGTTGTTTCGTGTTTGAAAATTACATCAAAGTTTGAACATAATTCAAAACAGCGAATTCTTACTCTGCAACTGCACACTCTGGCGGAAATTCAAGGTAAAATAAATGCAGGAGCGTACTGTTTGTGATGTAATGAGATCTGACACGAGATGCTGGAAGCACTGCAGGTTTGGCTCTCAAACCGGTACAGTGCGACGTGGTCTCAAGTTGGTGGAGGCTCTTTGCCCTCCTGAAAAGCACAGATAAGAAAAGACGCAGTAGCGAAACGGTGGAACCGCTCCCTTTAATACAATTGAGCTGCGTTGAGGGCCGCGGCAAGGCGGAAGGCGTGTGCAAGCGTACGCATGCAAACGCATGGACCATTTTACTACGTAACCGTAGCACGCACGAGAGTTCCCAGCGTCCCTTGGTTGACCATTTCCCACGTACGGTGACGTCATTCCAGGCCATTTTATATTGCAATACGTTGTTGGGTTCTGGTCGCGACCCTTCGAAAGGTGTTCGGTGTTCACGAGCCGTCCCCCCACCAAGCTTAAGGCCATCCCTAGAGATCGTAACTCGAGCTATGTTGCTGGCATGTTGAAACGTATGGCCGACCTGAGAGCTGAAAATAGCCACAGTAACATGCTAAGATCATTTGTACACTGGTGTACATGTTCGTATGTTTCTGGAAGATTGTGTCACGTTGTGGACAGTCGCGTTGTGGAGCCCTGTGCACAGGTATACTTACACCGGAAACTCCCAGATTTGTTGGCAGTATTATTCTGCTGAGGTACGACGGTCACAGTCTCGGTCCGTGATCGTCCTGTGCTTCCATCCCAGACGGTGGTGGGGGAACAACATGCACCAGCACAACCAGCAATGTAACCACGCATCCAGCCTACGCACAGGCCTGCACCCCTGGATGTACACGAACTTTTACAAAAGCACCCTGCACCGATACAATTTCACCCTGCCTGGAAGAGTATTCAGTAATGAAGGGCCTCTGTCAATTGCCCTGAAGCACGATCTGCACCAGGCAGACAGACCACCTCTGTACAGCCTACACTGCCTACTTGCACACGATGCAGAGACCAACACCGCTGGGAATATACACTCCATTTGTTCACTCATACCTTCTACTCCATAGAACGGCCACCAAAAAGCCCCTTGATAAACAGCCCACCATGACAGTACAAGAGAAGGGCCTGGCATCATGTGCCAGTTGAATACTGTTCCCTGCGAGAACATTGTGCCATGCGTGAATACTGTACCCTGCGACACAGCTGTATCGGAATAATCTACATCTATGGACACTGCACCTGTGGTGACAGACTCCTAGTGCGTGTAAGCCGCGCCACTGTGAATGCTAGCACACTGCATCTATGCACACTGCAGCAGCATGCAGCTCCCCTCCCACCCACATGCTCTGCTGCACACCATCAACAGTCTTCAAGAACAGTCTTCAGTGCACAGACTGAAAGCCTTGGCATCCAACCTGCCGGTCGCCACACGTGCCTGCCAACTTTGAGGCATTGCCACATTGGAGAACGTGGCGCACTGCTGGTCAGACACGGCTGCACTGGGCGCAGCAACCCTCCCTGAAAACCCTCTATTATCAGAGGCGCTGCTTGAAACCTTTGCAGACTGGCGCTATTCAACGGGAAAACCCCAACCGGGGCACTTGAAAACCCTGAGCATATCAGTATGTGCAAGACAATAGTGTAGCCGCAGAGACCCACAGCTTCTGGCAGCTTCACATGTAATTCAGATAATGAACAGATATAACCGATACAACTTCCTGTCTGGGAAGAGAGTTTCAGTTTCAGACGTCAGAGCAGGCCTCAGATGTTCAGTCCGACCTTCTGTCACGCCTAGGGTCACGATTCCGGTCCTCTATCTCACGCAGCCGCCCATTCTCGTTGCAGTAGTGCCCTGGAATAGGCACACAGCCCCTAGACCTTGCTCTCCGGTCCGTTTCTGGCTCCTGTGAGGCTCCGAGATGGCCATCATGTACCGGTGGATGCAGCTCGGGGGCCTCCCCTGTCATCTCGACAGGCAACCCTTCTACCTCCGGCGAGTCATCCTCCTCAACAATGACTGAGCTCTGCTGCTGGATGGCTTGCAGGCTGCTGAACACGCTAGGCTCTCCTCCAGAGGAGCCCCCGGGGATGGTGTCTTCAGTGTCGCCAGAGGCACCATGTGGCGAGGGTGTGTGGTGATGAAGGTCCGACGCGGGGAAGTGCTCACCGGTGCCATCGAACGTGACATCAGGGTGCTGGAAGATGGTTCTGCAGATCGTTCCGCCCAGGAACTGGTCCCCGGTGGTGGGCTCAAGGCCTTCGTCACAGGCCTCCGGGCGCTGCGTGCACACCGGTGCCATGAACGTGCCACAGTTGGGGGCCTGCATGGGCACACTCTCTCACATTGCTGGACAATACCGCTCAATAATATGCACCGTTGGGGGATAAACATAGCCCAAGATCTCTGCCCGGCAGCTGAGGTTGCGCCTACCTGTGGTGTGGTATGGTGTGTACGCAGTAAACCAATGAAGACAACAAACAGCACAGTCTCGCAATAACAGCAGGGTGTCGTGATGTGATGTGATAGCAAGGATAAGCACTGAAAAGGTATCATCTCAGCAGTGGGAAGCGGTTCAGAATGGAGGAGCAGTACAAGGGCGATCAGTACTAAAACAGAGAGCTGCAAATGCAAGGGGGCGGGGGCGCGCACGTCACCACCGCTGCCCGCATCAGGCTCCGTGAACTGTTCAGCAGAAAACTCTGAGGGGGGGGGCACAAAGTCTGGCATGGGCTCCTCGTGGTGGACAGGTGTGACATGGGGCTCTTCAGGGTGGGGGAAAGGTGCGGGCACAGGCTCCTCGTGGTGGATAGGCTCCACATGGGGCTCCACATGGGGCTCGACATGGGGCTCCTCATGGGGCTCCACATGGGGCTCCACATGGGGCTCGACATGGGGCTCCTCATGAGGCTCCACATGGGGCTCCACATGGGGCTCCTCATGAGGCTCGACATGAGGGTGGTCGGGAGTGTGGAAGGGCTCTGGGAAAGGCTCATGGGGGGGTGCCTGTTCGCCGTCGATGCTGCATGAGCCTGAAATCCTGATGTCATCGAAACTGCAGGCAGCCACCACCTTCAGTGAATGCGTGGGCGTGGGACAGCCGCATGAGGAGCAGGAGGCTCCCACAAAGTGTCTTCACTTTCCAACAACAAAAGCTAATCGGGAGCCAAGCCATACCCAGGAATGGTTTCAGCCTCATCAGTGGGACGGGGACATACAGCCCCGGGCCACACATGACCAGAGGTAAATACATGAACTATAGGGGACAACACCATACGGGGACTGCGCCAGAGATGCAAACACCGAAAGGCAGCAGAGAACGCCGCACAAATCAAAGATCGCGGCTCAACGCAGCTCATGCATCGACTGCTTCCAGCGACTGGTCCACCCTCAGACCTTGGGGCGTGAGGGTTGTAGTACTTCAGGGACTAGCATGCCTTCTGAGTTCGTTTCTCCGAAGGGGGTCCCCGGATCACACACTGTTACGAGTCTGGGCTAATCCACTATACCAGTGACTTCATCGCTCCTAGCGGTAGAACACGACCATCGTTCCTCGGTCGGGCGCTTTTGGTAATCGCACAGAACCTAACACACATCTATAGCAGAAACCGAAGTCTAGAATGTTGGGCAATGTGCAAACACAAGGTCGGCAGACAGACTTGGGTTGAAAAAGAACAGCCAATCGGACATAGTTGGTGTTTGCGATCTTTGATGGTATTTTTGGCCCCCAGGGCCTTCCTTCGGGGACCGATAGTTTTATAAAGTGTTTTGGCCGAACCCTACGGAAGGCAACTTTTTCTTTCGTGATTGAACAACTTTCTTTCTGGTCGTCATTGTCGTTCATTGTATTTCAGGCTTGGAACGCATATAGCGTTGGCAGCGCACTAGATGTACTGGTCCTTTGCAGACGCCCACTTCTCGCTGCCGCCTCCATGGAAGGACCGGAATGTGAACTTCTCGATGGGGTGGTAGTGTCTAGACCACACAATGTCGCTGCGAGAAAACACCTCCACGCCGTTGTATTTGATTGTCTGCACGCCGTTCGGTTGACCTGCATGCACTTTCGGCCTGGGGTTGGCTGTCTTCGGCAAACATGCTACTTTCTCTCCTTACAGGCGAAAAGAAACCCAAAAGGTGGATAAGAAGAAGAAGCCCACACGGTTCTGCAACTGACTTTGATGGAAGCTATAACTTCACATACACTTTGATGGAATCCAACGGTTGTTTTGGGCAGGGTTGCGGCTGAAACCTCGGGAACAAACACAAAGTACCCGCGAGAAGGCCTTGGGGGCTAGCTAGCTACCAGGACAAGGGATGCCGGTGGATGTTTCAAAAACAGAGGTTGATGGCGGGCGTGGTCGGGTGCCCCCTGAGAGAGTGGCCGCAGGAACTCACCATGCGTGTTGATCTTGACATACATTTCGATGCTGTTCCAGCCTCCTGGGGCTGTGGTCACGTTCCAGTACCAGTTCTCGCCGCAGTGCGTTTCGTCCATGCCGGCGTAATACGAGTAAGACATGAGGTCATCTCCTCGCCACATGACGCGCGCGCTGAAGCCACGGTCGTCTGTCATCGAGGTGCAGCCTGATGGGCAGTCTGGACGCGGCCACAGAGTGTTTCCTTGGCGGATACCAGTGCATGAGTTGCAAAGGAATGTGTGCCGCAGCCAGGTAGTGCGACTAGTTGTGGTTATGGGTTTTCTAGACGTGTGGAACTCATCGGAGGCAACTATACCACTGCTGGAACAACAACGACACTCTGAACAGTTCCAATCTGGAACTACACCATGTCCAGGACCCTTCTGTGAATGCAGCGCGGTTGGAAATGCTGCACTGATGCAAGCGACCAGGGGGGGGGGGGGGGGTTTAAGAGGAATACAATGACTATTAGCCCTGGGAATAACTGATTTGAAATCAGTTGCCTTACCACCAGAGGGGGGGGGCAGTGCAAAGCGACGCACCCATTGCGCACAGGCCCGGCAGCTTGCCGCCCAGGCCGTACACGTAGCCAGGGCTGTGCATGAACCTGTAGGACAGCGTGGCCTCCTCCAATGGGGGCAGCCTCACATCGAACGTTGCCCCACACTCCGCGGTGCCCACACATCCTGCATGACGCAAGCACTGTCTGAATGTATTCACTGTTTTGATGCTCCACACAAACTACCCTGGTGCTTTGATGTTAACGCTTTGCAACCCTTTGAAATCATCTGGCTCTCAGAATGCTGAAGAGACCATCACCTGCGTAAAGTGCACTAACGCAACCAAATGCACTGTTTCACGGCTCAAACCACCAGAAGATACCCAGTTCGTACTGTATTTGGTGGGAAGAGTGAGTTACTGGGTTCACTGTTGGTATATGGGTGAGCTGAGCTGTGGTCCAGCTGGTGCACCTGTAGCCACGCAGTACTGCATGCATGGTGAGGCATGTCAAGGCCACCAAACATGCAAGTATGAGGGCAAACATGCAGAGATATTCTCTATGAGTTTGGGTGTGCAAGCATCTGATTCCCCAGCAGTCGGTTTTCCTCACACGCCTATTTCCAATACTAGAATAATTTCGGGGGGGAAATTTTAATTCAAATCTGGACCCATGGGCGCAGAGCGTCAGCATCCAAGCAGACGGAGCCTAAGTTGGAGTTTGCGAAAACTCATATACAATGTACTGCGCGGCGTCATGCGGTGGTAAGCGTTGGGTAAGGGGAGGCGCTGCACGCACGCACCGTAAGGGTTTCGAATTCTGAGGTTGCCATCCCCTACGGCAACGTGGTCATCGAACTTCAGGAAGATGAGTCCATCGAAGTCTTCCCTACCCATGGGCTTTGTCCATGTTATGTACTCTCCGGAATACTTGTCAAAGCTTTGGGACATGATCTCGCCACCACACGCATACACGCCAGACAGAAAGCCAAGGCATGCACCGAACACGAACAGCACGCTGTTCGTCATCCTTCCCTGCAAGTCATCATATACTGAATGTAATGCAGTATCACGGTAGTGTACTAACTACTGATGAACGCTTTCGTGGGTATTAATTGACAGTACTGTGTGGCATCGTCATTGGTCGCCAACCGCTGAATGCAAGATGATTGTTCAGAAGCCTCCTGTGCGTGCTAGCCCAAATCAACTGACTCCTAAACTGAATGCCTCGCGGCTTTGTTGTAACGACTTGGAACTATACTGTGCTCTCCCGTCTTTACCAACATCGATCTATGTGCGTATGTCTATGTGCGTAATCCTGGTAGTATGCACCGGTCAGGTAGGCAAAGCACGACCAATCTATTCTGAACAACTTGTGCATATCTGTTGCCTGCTTTATTCCTGGACACACAGTGCGTACCGTCTACATCTGTCAGCCATGTTGACTACTGTTGGGGAGGTGAGCGGGAGGTGCACCACAAAGTCAAGGACGCAAGTTTGCGAATGGACGCAAGTTTGCAAATGGACGCAGGACTACGAACAACGGAAACAAGAGTCCCGTTCAACTGATCTCAATGACTTAAGGCTAAAATATTCACCCGAAAAAAGAAGCATAGCTGGTGACGGCTGCCACGCGGACCTTGGAGGGCTGCAGCCGTACGTACGCGTCCACACGCAGTGGTCACGCAGTGAGATAATGAGACGAGGTACACTGCTGGGAGATTCAACTGACGAAACCCCCACCGAGTATTGCTGGGACTGAATGATTGCAGCTGGACGCATGCTCTTCGCCCAGCGCGCCCCACTGAGACGAGTCCTGAGCTAGCGCCTACTCACATGGTGACCATGTGCACTCGAACACTGGCCAGCATATTTGCACGGATACTGATTCAAGGTGGTAGTGTGTCCAAGGGTGCAAGGCTGAAGATTCAGGAGTTACCGGACTTGCCGCATTTATAAGGCCAAGGAACCATGCCTGAGGGGCAGGACGATCAAATCCATACTAGCACACACGCAGTAGCGCGAAACAATGATACAAATGATACAAAGACTCTTGATGCTGGAAGATGCTGCAGGATGCTGGAAGGCGTTGTGTGCCAGACGGCATGGCAAAGACTGTAACACATTTGAAAAGCACAGGCTGAAGGAAGGCGCGCACCAATTGCATACAGAGATGAACGCTGAAATATAGCAAAAACTTTTTACAACGTGGTTGCTTGCACAAGTGGACACTGCTAATGAACAAAATGAAGCGAGCGCTCAACGATACATCTGTCTGTACCAACGCCTTGAACGCTCACATACATGTACAAGTCAATCCTGCAAAACAACTCATGGCTTCCAACATTGTCATTGCGCTCTTAAGGCACTGTGCCATCATGGTGCTCCACGCGATAGTGCCATCACAGTGGCCTTGCATGCATTCTGCCAGTGTTTGGCCAGATCACTGCGGTGAATGACTAACCATAGACGATAGGCTTCGCCGCCAATTTGAGTAGCGATGTCGGCCGGTTGCAAGAATCGAACAACACCATCGTCCACATCTTGGGCAGCACCATGTGTCCCATATGTGTAGCCGTAGACGCCTCTACAGCTGCACGATGGCAGTTGGACTGATGGCCGTTGAGTATTGCAAACGGACACCCATGAATCCGCCGTGCGTCGATGCGGCGCACATGCACCCATGTGCCACGTCAAGTTGCTCTTCAGCACTTGCCGCATGCACGCACGACATAACGCTGGGATGGGCTGCACGACTGCATCATGCACAGCATGCTGGCTGGAAGTGATATACAGTACGTTAGGCGTGGAGTGCAGCCAGATAGAAATCCCAAGCGAACACTCCCAGCGCTGGGCTAGCATTGATCAATTTTGTACGTACGCGTGCTCAGATGGGGTAGTAATCTTGCAATCTCCCACACCTCCGTGATCTATTATATACTCATCAGCATCTCATGAACACACACGCGCACAACTGGGGGCGCAGCACGAACTGTACAGACTTTTGTTGGCCTGTGGATGAGACAGATCTGATAGACGATGGAGCACACGTGAACCCCCAGAGCATGATGTGAAGATATGGCATAGCCTCGGGGACGCGTCTGGGGGGCAGTCAGGCACCCACTCCGCACGTCACGTAAAAAAAAAATAATTTTTGCTACTGGTTCGCGCCCAGGCTATGGTCACTACGCTTTCAGAAAACGGAAGTAAAATGTACATGCATCGGCGCCTCCATAGCTCGGCTTACAAACGCTTACCTAGGTGCCTCCCTAGGCCTGCTTCCAGCCGCTTACGGGCGAGCAGTTATAAGCGGGCCAGTGCACAACTTTCACTTGCAAGAAACTTTTGACACGACAGGCCCACCGGCGGGCGCCACTAATCCGCGAACGCAGATGTGGCGACGAAAGCTGCATGTTCGAAACATGTATGACGAGAACTCGGCTGCTTCTATGGCGCAGTCCCCGAACATTTTGTTTATTTGTACTAGGAGCACTGTTTCGCCCTGCATATGCATCGAATGAACAATCCATATGCGCATCCGGGAGGACTGTGGAATGAGCACGTATTCAAACATTCAAACTATACGTCGTGCTATCTGAGAGCTACAACGACGGGGCCAGAAAACAGGGTGCAGAGATAGAGCAGAACTATCAATCTCTATTACTTAAAGTACAGAAAGCAGTGCAAAGCTGGCCATGAAAGGGTATGGGCGGGGGGGGGGCTGCGGTGAGGGCCACAGCACCACGGCGGCAGGGTGGGAGTTGGTTACTGTGTGTGTGTGTGTGTGTGTGTGTGTGTGTGTGTGTGTGTGTGTGTGTGTGTGTGTGTGTGTGTGTGTGTGTG
>JAUMHD010006549.1:0-11407 GCA_032359135.1 Ulvella scutata
ATGCCAAGAGTCACAGCAAACTCCCTGGAAGGATCGATGCATGATGTTTTAGCTGCGCTGCAAATTGCAATCATTTTCTTCGCACGCTCTTGTGTTGACGACCTCTATTTCGGCGGATTCGTCAGCGGTGCCGCCAGGAACCTCTGCGTCGCTCGGTGGTGGGTCAGACATGATTGCGAGGGACAGTCAAAGGCTCACGCTCGAATATCACGTATGGTCACTATATCGATGCTCCTTGTCTCTCCCTGTCCTTGCCTGCAGCTTGTTCGTGACAAAGGCACGTGTTTGTGTCCGTATTCGCTTGTGTGTTCGCATGAATTCGTTCGGATATTCGCTTTCATGCATATGTGTACGTGTACATGAGAAAGAAGCGAATATACGCTCAAAGCCGTATACAGGCGAATATTTTCGGCCGTTATGTACGCTATATACGCCTATTTACTACCTTTCATGCCTATTTACTACCTTTCCGGTTTGTAAGACACGCTATATACGCCAGTTTGATTGGTATTCCGTACATATTCCGTATATACGCATGTCCGGATAAAGTAATATATACGGCAGGCACAGCCCTACATGTGGACCATCAAGGTCGACGTAGGGACGAGGAAGGCAGACACAAAGGCTGCAGAGAACGCAGCACGATGTTCTGACACTCATTTTGAACATGAACGAATGGCACGGACACGTCCTTGGGACAAGCAGTGCTGAGATTGAGGGATATGATGTTCCTGCAGTGACTGCAGACAGTGAGGAGTCCCTCTGGAAAAAGGACATAACCAGGTTTTCGAAAATCTCGGTTGGGTGAACAAATTTGTTCAGAGATTTAAAAAAGGCCGAAGCTCAAAATGAGGGTGACGTAGTCCCTGAGGCCCATTCCCTTCGGGGTTGGAGTGATCGTTGATGGTTTCCCCCGCGAATATGTTAAAATGTTTCATTTTAAATCGGAAAATCTGGAAAATCGTCGATCGTCGCGCGACGATTCGAATTCGCAGAAAATCTAGTCCCGCAGCTCATCCTGTGATCTTGAAAAGCTGTAGTGCAAACACGGATCGACGTCAACTCCCCTCCAGTGGGGAGTGTCCCAGCGTGAGCTGACAGAATTAGCTTGGTCGTGAATCACTCCTGTCGGTAACCCGTCACATTAGGGACTGTGTACGTATACATTCATGGATACACTGCCCTGATCGAAATGAACGTGACTACGCTTTCACTGCAATGCTTTGGACCAGTGCAATCGCCTCGGTACTCGCATCTCAGGGCTCCGAGGCATCGCCAGCTCAGGGTTCTGGCTTCGGGCTCAAGACCACCAAAGCAAGTCCTAGCGACTGCACTGCTAGCGAAGCGCATGTGTAGCAAAACACATGACGAACGAATGCGAGACAGGAGCGAGAAGAGACACTGGAGAGAGAAACTGAGAAGAAAGACTGAGAAGAAAGGCTGAGAAGCGACGCCGAGGAGGCACTGAGAAGAGAGCAGTGTACTTCTGCAACCTGCACTCGTTCCAGATCACCGCACCCAAAGGCTGATGGGTCAAGAGAGGGATCACTCTCTTATCATAGCTTGCAAGCTCTCGAGAGAGGAATTCCCCCCTCAGTCCTCCCTCATTGAATCACCGCCGGTGTGGGCGGGATATAAATGCACAGCGTACAGACAGTCACCGCCGGCGTGGGCGGGATATAAATGCACATCGTACAGTCACCGCCGGTGTGGGCGGGATATAAATGCACATCGTACAGGCACCGCCGGTGACGGGATATAAATGCACATCGTACAGTCACCGCCGGTGGGCGGGATATAAATGCACAGCGTACAGACAGTCACCGCCAGTGGGCGGGATATAAATGCACATCGTACAGTCACCGCCGGTTTGGGAGGGATAATTCAGTGGATATGTGACATAAACGCTGAATTATCCCTCCCACACCGGCGGGATACAAATGCACATCGTTAAAACCACCGCCACTGTGGGCGGGCTATAAATACACTCCGTTTCGCACATCACAGCATGCACATCACAGCATCCTCTCTGCATTGCCCATCTGATCAGCACCTGAGCCACACCATGATGCATGCTATGCCATGACACATACACTCCATTTCGCATACACTTTTTGACGCATCTCTTGCAGGTGGAGCTCAACATACCCGGCGCAGGGCCGTGGTGCCTGCATGCACATGTGCTGCGGTATTATCAGTGTTAGTTCTACTGCAACATGTTGCTGGGGAAGTGTTCGAGAATGCAGGTAGTTGCCTGATTGTTTAGCTGAATGACGAGCTGAACGTAGCTCGTTGTTTCAGATGTGCATGCATCTTGTGATTGATCCGCTTGTATTCAAATCTCTTCCAGATTGCTTGGCATGGTTGGACCCTTGCCTGGCACATGCTGCTTCCACATGTTGAGACTAATCTGCTGCACACTAGTCACTTAGTGTGCAGCACCACTATCGATGTAACTCTCACTGGTGCTCTGTGGTGTACGGTTGCTGAGGATTTCTGCTGCCCAGTCTGGCTTGGGCCCGAACCTGCAGTCCTCAGATGGTCGGCAAGTCAAAAGTCGGGCAGAACACGCATTGGAGCTTCGCACAGTGGAGTTTTCAAGTCGCACACGGACGCGACTGCATGCACATGTGGGTTCTTGACGGGAACACTGCTCTTTGGGGTGTGTGTAGTGGGTGGGGAGGTGAAATTGGGGAAAAGGTTGGCACAGAGTATCGAATGGGCCTATCAGCGACAACCAACAGCGTCACGTCGCGCAGCGCACAGCGTGAGATACGTCGCACGTTCACACACAAAGCCAACGGCCGCAGGAGCGACCAGGGAAAGAAGCCGAAAAGAGAGTGTAAAGATACAGGCAGGCATAACTCCATAGAAGCCGAAAAGGGACAAGGGCCATAAACCCGGGCCCATAGACAAAGCAGGACATGTATGTCATGAACACCCAGCCAACACATGCTGTTGCAGAACAGCAATCCCACTGCAGTGGATCACCCAGCTGGCGAGGCACTGCCGATGGCAGCCCCCGTCTGGCAAAGACAGGACGGGGGGGAAGTGTGCGACGAAACGAAACCCGAAGGGAGGGGCAGGGAGAGGCGCGCGCCAGAACAAGAAAAAAGAACAGAGTTGAAAGGTCGGGGAGCTGGAACAGGGAGAGGGTGCCGAAGTGGAGTCGTGACAAGAGGGGGCAGGGAGAGGTGTGCAGTGCCGAGCTGCTGCATAGGAACAGACCAGATCAGATCAGATCAGATCAGCAGCTTCACATTGCAGGATCCACAAGCAGCCCGCAGCTGGGTTGCCTGTTCCTTGTCGAGCAGGCAGTGGCGGGTGCGCTGCCGCAGTGCGAATGCACCGTTGTTAGGGGGCAAGGCGAGTGCAGCGACGACGAGCAACAAGAGCGCAGTGGGCCAAACACAAACTTGAAGGCTGCAGAGGGCGATGCACCATAGTGGAGCCAAGAAACACACAACCTGCAGGGACCGTGTCATCCTCAACAGTAGCAGTAGCACCAGTCAACAGCATGCATGCGCAATGACAGAGAAGGCCGCAATGTTCGATAGGACAGGAGCTGCGTCAGAATAGCCTCGCAGCAATGCAGATGGAGTGAGAATCCAAGAGATACCAAACCAAAACACACTAGTCCGAAACCATGCCATACCCAAGAAGGGCTTACGGCCTCAGCACCTCCGAAGGAGTGGCACCGGCGGAGACAGGGTAAAAGGTGTCCGCTCGCGATTCTGTGTGGGACAAGCAAGCTATAGACAGGGACTGGCAGTCAGATATGGGTGCATCATGCTGTTGCCCTCTTCTGCTGGACCTGTGGCCTGTGCTGCCTCTGTCAAGCGTTATCCTCTGTACGCAGGCCCCACCTCAGGCATACACATGTACAGGATTGGGGACAAATTCTGCCTCAGGCTGCACTGCTAGCTCTCCCACGAGAGGTTATCATAGCCTCACTTCTTATCTCAGTTCAGGAGCATGTATCGAATGTCAGCAGTTGCTGGATCCAACAGCTCACACAACTGGACATTCAATTGAACTCTTTTACAAACCGGAAAGGTAGTAAATAGGCATGAACCCAAATAGCCAAAATCAACTAACACAAAACATGGACATTCAATTGAACTTAATGCATCATATGTTCCAACAAAGCTCTCTTGTGTATTCCAGCGAGCTCCGGTGATGCAAAGCGAACCCCTCGAAGATGAAATTTGATCAACAAGATTACCTACCTATCTCTGAGATAGATATATTGTGGCTGATGCATTGGAATGGGTATATACAATGGTCCCTAAAGTTCCTTTGGTTCCCGAGCACAATGCCGCACTTTTTGTGAAATGTGAGCGTAATTGAACAGCTACCCCGGGATATGATTTTAGCTCTTTCAGTAAACAGGCCTTCCGCGGCAAGGAAGCGGAGAGAACGGTGTTGCAGGGCAGTTTCCAACAGCGTTTCTACACAGCAACACCTTATCATAGAGTCAAATGGCTTGTTCGGGTCTCCAAAGAACTGGGAGGTGTTTTTTTTCCCTCTGTTCCACAAATTTCTGCATTCTGTGTACCCACCTGCAGAATATCACTACCTGCAGAATCCAATCAGTACCGTGGCCTGCAGGTGATGAACAAAACATTGGCGAGAAAGCTCGATCCACAGCATTATCTCATTCATCCTGCGCAGGTGAACCAGCTATCCAAGGTGTGTCTTATCTCAGACGAGGGTGACAAACGATGCATGGCTCAGCCCAGGAATGTCTGGTGCATGCAAGCTATGCCATGCCGTATTTTCCCATATATACTGAAAATTGTATGTGTTTGGTTGTGGAAGGATGTGTGTGAGTGTGCGCCAATGAATCATGGAAGCACCTTGGACCACTGACCACAATGTGCATACCGTGTCATCTGTAGCGAAGCTCTCGACTGCGATTTTGCTGCAGACTTTTGAGGGCATTGATATTTGTGGTGAAAGGCTGGCTACTGAGATCAAGGGAGTTGTTCGAGCCAACCCCAACCTGAAGTACATCTCTATGCTTGGACACTCAATGGGCGGTTTATTGCTACGGTATGCAGCAGGCCAGTTGTATGATCCAAAAACTGGTCTGATCGGTCAGCTTGAGCCAGCACACTTCATCACCTTGGCCACGCCCCACATGGGCTGCGACGTGCAAGGCGACTCGCAGGTGAGTGCCACTGTATACCATTCTTTCCAGCTGAACGAAAGCGTGTTCGTCCTCTAAAACGCCACAACCTACAGCACAGTCACTCATCTCACAGTAGTTGTAAACACCCTCCTGAGAGAAGCTAGCAGGCGATATGAAATCCAGCGATGTGCTACCTGAAAGGCTACAGATGTTGTTACAAAGGCAGCTTGCAAAGCAGCATTGCTGCCACTTCTGGGGCCACTTGCGTGTTGCTATGTCAACGTTGTTCCAAGTGGACAGCTCTGTGTGTGGTTGATCTGGTTCATTGCTGGAGAGCAGAGGTTGGTGGGTGTGCAGGTGCCCATGTTGGGGCTGTTGACACCTGTGATTTCAGAGGGCATCGCAGACTCCCTGTTCCCTGCATTTGCCAAGGTCTTGCTTGATCGTACAGGCCAGCAGCTGTTCATGGAGGATCGAACCATCAGCACACTTCGCCAAGCGCCTGCGGCACGAGCTGTGCTGGCAGGCGCATCCACGGGCAGCAATACCAATGCTTCAGCAGGCAATGTTCCTGATGTCTCATCAGAATCCCTGGCACACCAGATCAGTGTCAGTGGGGTGCGACAAGTTGAGGATGCTAGGGCTGCTGTCACTGCTGCGGGAGGCGAGCAGCCTTCAACAAGGATGCAGAATGGTGGTGAAGGGGCATATGATCAGCAGGGGGCTGGTGTTAAAGTAGCTGCATCAGACGATAGGGGCTCAGAATTGACCAAGAACCAGAGTGGGGGGGCTGCATTGCGCAGTAGTATGGGAGGCACTGGTGTAGGGGGCTCTGTGCAGGCAGGGGGGCTACCTGACGCCTTCACTAATGTAAATCTTGAGCTCCCACTGCTGGCAAGAATGGCGCTCGATGTGCCAGGCAGTGCAAGCTTCTACAGTGCACTTCAGGTGTGCCTCCTGAGTTTGACACCTACCGAACAGATCTGGGGATAACCTTGAATCTATGGTGACTCATTACAACTCTTTTCATGCGTATTGAGGCATGCAGACGCTGGGCGCTACCATGTTATCTCGAGACAGTGTGTGGCTCCGCTGAGGGCCAGGGATGTACATGTTAGCTGCGGTGCCGCTACCAAGCGCAGCAGCAGACCTTTAGATTTTCCTTGCGACTGTCTTGCTGAGCGCACACTCCTACTGTGCCATGCAATGCAATTCTGTGTTGTCACTCACTTCCTTCCAATCTTAGCATGCATGCATGCCTCGGTGCGTGCGCAGGCGTTCTGCAGCCGGACTTGCTATGGAAGCGTCTGCAGTGACCACCTCGTCGGCTGGTCCAACTCCACCCTCCGCAGCTCCAGCGAGCTGCCACAGTTGAACGTGCACAGTCGTGTAGACACGCCTGAGGCTAAAGGGGTCATTAGAGAAGACCCCATAGATTGTGCATGGCGTCTGCAGCAAGCTCACTCGATGAGTAGTGATGATCACAGCGTTGATGCTTCAGATAGCGTGGCTGCTGGGCGTGTGGCTACAGGTGTAGCACCAAATGTGCAGTGTGATGCGCAGCGCGAAACTGTTGCGACAGAAGGTGCAGAGCAGCGGTCTCTAGATGAGTTGCAGCAGATGGCATGCATGCCTCGTGTGAGCCTAGCTGCTGCTGTGCTGCGACGCATGTGCTCCTTGTCTTGGGCACGTGTCGACTGTGCATGGCGGGATGCACAGGTGTCCTTATTCGCTCACAACCACATCCAAGTCACTCGAGGATGGCTCAATTCGGATGTAAGGGGTTCTCTACTATTCTTCTTTGCATGTGTACCTGCGTTGTGTTACAGTTTGTGATGTCACTGTTTCAAAGTCATGAGTTGCAGTGGTCGGGGTGTGATTTGGTAGCAAGAGATGAGGTCTGGGACATCCTAACTGGATGCCTGACGTATGATGAGTGAGGATGAGGAAATGTACGGCATATTTGCTGTACCTGCTTCTTCATACTGCTATTCTTCTTCATTATCATACTTTTCTTCATCATTATTGTGATGTTCAAGAGGCCTGGCATCTGAGCAGGAGCATCGTGCAGGGGCAGTCAGTGTGTGAGCACGTGGGCGACAGATTCACTGCAATGGAGAGGAAGCTGGCACTTAGCAGGCCCGACTACTTCGCCCCTGGTTCCACTGCCACACGCAATAGGTAGCCTGCAGGCAGGATTACTTGTGTTTCGTTGTTGCTGACATCAAAGCGAGTAAGTAGCATCATCGCTGTCTACAGCTGCACGAGAGCTGCTCCTTTCTGTGCTGCTGCTGCTGCTGCTGTGCACCACTGTTGCTGCTATGCGTGTGTTGGGAGAGTAGTTAGGCACTTTTGATTGGTAGGATTCTGGACATCACTTTTGTTGAGCAACAAGAATAGGTCTCGTCCCTTCATTTTTCTGTTTTTCAATTGTTGCGTATCCCAAGATTCGCTTGACATTGTGATTGGACACAGATTTTGTTCGCGTGAACACCGTTTATGGTTCCATATTGGACACTACAGGATGTTGGCTGCATGATGGATACGCTGTTGGTGTGGCGGGCCTGTGAAAGTTGCGAGCCTGTGGTACGGTGACTGCAGCCCTTGCAATTGCTCCACTGAATATTATTTTTGCTCCCCTTGTACTGACTGCTTAGATTGTGGCACTATTGAGCTCTTGTTTGCACATTATGTGTTCTTGAGACTTCAAGCCGAGTTTCGGTTGGACACTTCAAACCGAGACCAAAATTACACGCAATCAGCAGTGGACTACAAAGATGGCATAGATGTACGAGAATCGGTTGAAGCCCGGTCCACGACAATTCACCATGCACGAAGAAGCGCGGCACAAAGCGAACTCCAACCTGGACCAAATTACAATGTGCACAACCTCCTTGAATGGACACTAACTGCACAAACTATGCACAACTTCTCTGCAACTGTCCAACAATCATACAGCGACCATCTAAAGGTCCTCAAGCTCGCAAACTCTTTCAGTTCAAACTCCTCACTCACTCTGCACACGTCCCTCCGCAAGCAATCAACGTTAACAACAAACCACGGTCTTGGTCTCACAATCTGCCACCCACCCCTGCATCTCTCCTGTCCAACTTCAGGTCCATACGGGTGACACCATCAAGGGAGATCATACATGGCACCCCACAGCTTCTCGCCAGCCACCATCTCCTCCGTCTTCGCATCCTTTCCATGCTTGTGGGCAAATGTCCAGATGTGGCCATATGGGTCTGCAACGCTTGCACAGGTGTCGCCCCAGAACTGGTGCTCAACGTCCAGGCCCCTGTTGAAGTAACACGTGGTAGCTGTAAAGCCGTTCTCAAGTGCCTTGGCCCTTGCCGCAGGCACATCATCAACATAGAGGTATGTCACCACTGGGTTGCGCTTATTGCCAGCTGTGATGGCGTCAGGGTCATCATACACCATGTACTCGACACCTTTGATGACAATGGAGCCATGAATCACAAAACGCTCGTCTTTGGACTTGAAGAGCATTTTTTCCTTTGCCCCAAGAACCGTCTGCACACAGCTACCAGTCAGAGCAAGCATTGCAAGGAAGATTGGAGCCTGTGGGCTCAGCAGGTACAGAAAACTGCTAGTGCTCATGTGCCTTCTAGTGCTCATGCGACAGTCTACAGTTTGGAGCTGCCAGTGCAAAACAGGGGCAAAATTTCCCGGGCAGACTGCTACACAGACACAGCTGTTGCGAAGCACTGGGACAACTGTAGTGATACTGTGATGTCATACATATGGGATGATATGTCAGCCTAAGGGAGATTCAATCGCTTGCAGCTTGTATTTGAATAGTTATCATTGGCGCCCAGAGACTAGCAGAATCTGAGGCATTGGCACATGATTGACTCATGTCTCTAGCCTCCCTGGGTACACACATGTACTGCGAATTTTTCAAAACGCAGCATGTTTCAGAACACAAGAGCGAGCATCCCTATAGCTAGGAGCAGACTGCAAATACTAACGGTTTGCATACACCACATATTCGCTGTCTTGCTTGTGCCGCATACATGGGTACTAACATGTTTTATCACACACCACGCGGTGCGTATTCTCGGTGCGCCGCAGCACAGCATGCACACAGCACGGCACTTGTGTAAAGTAGATGATGCACTGAATGACTGTGAGAGCAGCACAGCTCAAGATGAATCAACACACACTACTGCACGTAGGGGTGTACGCGGCTCCAGTACACCTCTAGGTGACAGCGCTTGTGCAGAAGCTCTAGAGTGGCGTGCATAGGCGTGGAGCTCGTAATCGATGTCACACCTTGTACAGCGCAACAGCAGCCTCACAGTCGCCGGTGAAAGGCAAACAGCTGATGCAAGACGTATTGACGCTAGCATCGCAAGCAGTGCTGGGTACCTCGGCCTTGCCTTCGCTACTCATGAATGCTAGTGCGCGATACGCCAAGGTCACAGATGAACAACGGTGTATATAATATGGCTGAAAGTACGGATGACGCGATTGAGAGGGACACTGCACATACTTTACACAAGTCGTATCACACGGTTATATTTATAGATGCACTGTGTGCTGCACAGCATGCTGTGAGGTATCACGATCCGGATCGCACGCTCAGCACATCAAAGCATGCCCCGCTAACTCGAGCTTCAAATGATATTGAAGATTATTCGGTCAGTTTGAGCTTCAGCCTCAGCGCCACAGTGGCGGTAGTCATGCAATTCGTTATAGGGGAAACCGGTACCACCAGAGACCCCTTACGCACCCTGCTCAGAAGCTCGAAGAAAAGACCACAGGGGGCTCTGGCCGGGACGGGATTTGAACCCGGGACCTCGGAATAAAGCACTGAGTTTAAGGTCAATCCCAAGCCCATCCATTGTAATCCATTCACTTCCTGACCCCCCACTGCAGCAGCATTGGACACGTGTACAGCTCGTATCGGTGCCGGCCTCACCCCAGCCCACCCCCTCCCACCCCATTTCGCCACCACCCTGATGTGTTAGGTTCTGTGCTAATACCAAAAGCGCCCGACCCAGGAACGATGGTCGTATTCTACCACCTGGAGCGATGATGTCACTGTTATAGTAGATTCGCCAAGAATTGTAACATGATACTACTTGGCTCACCCTCACAAAGACCAGCCACGCAATCTGCGTGGCAACTCACCCTTCTACTACTCACCCTTCTACTTCCGTCTCCTCCAAGCGACGATGCTGTCATGTCCCTGCCAGCTGCACTCCGCCCTTGGCCAGAGTATCCACAGCTGCCTAGCCCGCAGATGGTGGGCTCTGCGTCTGCTCTGATTACACAGAGCAGGCGCAGGTCCCACCGTCTGCGCTGTTTAATCAGAGCAGACACGGGAGGAAATTTCCTAGGGCTGGAAATTACAGCAGCAAAAGTCCATTTGATGCGTTACTTATTCCTACTGTAAATGGCTGCAATTGCAAATTAATTCAGCAACCTCACTTTCCCAAAATTAAGACCAAATTAATCGATGTAAATGGCACCGTCCACCCCCTTTTAACACCAACTGAATTGACTGATCATGCATTAACGGCCGTTAATTAGCTGTTAATCCTTCCTTTCCTGGGTATCCCTGCTGCCTGAGTTCGGGATATCACCCTAAGACTATGGGGGAAATATTTTTTAAATTGGGGACTGCGCCATACTCATTTTGAGCTTTGGCCTCAGCGCCACAGTGGCGGAATTTCATTCAATTCGTTGAAGGGGAAACCACCAGAGACCCTTTACGCACCCGGCGCAGAAGCTCGAAAAAAAGACGAGAGGTGGCTCTGGCCGGACCGGGGTTCGAACCCAGGACCTCGTGGTAAAAGCACTGTAATGCTCACGGGCCCATGGATGAGTTTAAGGTCAATCCCAAGACCAATGAGAAAGGTATGCGCGGTTTTGATGAGAATCATGCATGTGCCAATTTTGAATGCACAAAACGAAGAAAACCCGTGCAGATGCGACATGCACCATGTATAGGTACTTTCTGCCACATAGCCATGCTTTTGGATAGTTGAGCAGAAAGCCAAAGAAAAAGTACAGGAAAGTTAACGAGGTAACTGAAGGAAAGGGAATAAAAGGTCGTACTTTTTGTGTTCCAAAACCAATATCCTGCTGTCATTTTTCCTACCGCTGCTCTCTTTGTAACACTCAAGACATAAACAAAAAAAGACTCGGAGCTATTGCATATTGCCGAGTCTCGTGTTGCTCACAAGTCAGAAGTGTTGGATGCTATCACAAAGGTTGAGAAAGCAATCGTTGATGGCATCTTGC
>JAUMHD010006560.1:0-11400 GCA_032359135.1 Ulvella scutata
TGTGTGTGTGTGTGTGTGTGTGTGTGTGTGTGTGTGTGTGTGTGTGTGTGTGTGTGTGTGTGTGTGTGTGTTTGCGCAAAGATTTTGATTGTAATACCAAATACCTGCTGCTGCACCACTCGCCGCGTCAACTCACGCGCCTCCGGTTGTGAATACATAGTACCAGAAGCCACAAGTGAATACATGGACAGGACACGGGGGAGAGAGAAAATGCAACCAACGCTCAGGGATGCGCTAAGACACAAGTTCAACTTTTTATGGCCATATGGTCCCCATGTGAGAGTTTCATCGTCATTGGCGTGGCACACTATCATGCATGTTGGTGCTGGTTACAGTGCTTGCGCTGATCACAGATGCTCTGCCGTGGTGCTCTACTGTGGTGCGCATGTCGTGGTGCTCTACCGTGGCGCTCATGTCGTGGTGCTTGAGACACGTCGCGTTGATTGAACTGAAAGGTTACAAAACAGTCCCAGTAATGACCATTGGTTGGTCCCATAAAGCAATGACTGGTTCGGACTTAATATCTGGTAAGCAAGCAGACAGGTCTACATGCATACAAGCATGTACTGTCGCACTAAGTCGGACTTGACAACTGAACATGCATCAGTGCCCTACCGTGGTGCTCATGTCGTGCTTGTGTGTAATGTTACAGGCATAACTCCATAGCATGGCTCATGTACCAGCAAATCATCGCATGACAACTTAGCTCGACCTCGCACAAACGACCCAGGACATGCCACTACCGAAGCAACGACGGGGAATCAAGCTACGACGGTGGTATGGACCGCGGCTCCACGCGATTCCCTGGGAGTGGCTGAGAACCGCACAGGCGCGGGCGGGCCGGTGCGGTTCTTGTTAGGCGCACTTGAACCAAGAGAGTGCTTGCTATGCTCTAGGCTTGCCCTTCTTGTTCGCTTGTGTGCTCTGCCTGTCGCGCTCTTGGTTCGTTGTTTGTCCTTAGGCCACGCCTAGCTGTCACGCGGTGCATGACGTGTGGATTCTCAAGAAGATAGGGGCCGACTCAAGCAGGTTCGTAATATGGATGTTTGTGTAAAGTCAATAACTCCGTAGCATGGCTCATGTACCGGCAAATCATCTGGGCCCAAGTCTGTGCATATTCAACCATGACAGGCTCTGAACACGTACACTGCACTGCATATGTTACCACTGATGGGTGTACGTGTACGTGGCTTGCGTGCTCTTCTACAACTGTTCTCTACCATGGTTGTGCTCTGTATCACTGGCTATGTACCGAGCCACTGCAGGTTGTTTGGGGCCATTGAGCGTGTTCGTCGATGGAGTGAAATCATTTTTTTCTTACCATGTTTTTTTGGCCCCCAGGGTTTTCCTTCTTTCTTCCTTTCTTACTACCTGAGACAGGGGAAGTAATATTTTCCTGTCACACAAACACACACACACACATCAGAATGGTGAAGCCTAGTGCCTGCCTGTAACGAAAATGTTCTGCGCAGGAGTCCATTTGTCAGGTCACAAACCCACAACTTAGTCCCAGATAATCAGGATTGTTCTATCTAACTAAGCGACACTGGTGATCAATGCGCAGGACCTACCACCCCCCCCTGCATCAAGCCAAAACTGTGTTGAAACCTCCCTGTTGTTTTACCCCCCTGTGGATTCTGTGAGGTTCTGCTCAACCTTCAACCTTCAACCTTCAGAAGTACAGAACCTTCCACCACTTCCAACACCCCTGCCGAGGGGGCGGCGGCAGCAACGCACACATAAGCGACCACTATCATGAACTATTACAAACATTGATCCAGAATGGCACTCGGCTGTAGGGATCCCTACAGCCGGATCACATCTGGCATGCGTTCACATCGGATCTAGCTACGATGTAACTTCGCTTGCGCTAAACAACGATTTGACACACAGAACATTTTCAATACCAGCTCCCTTCAGAATTGTTTGGAATTGGGTTATGAATTCGGCGGTTTCTGCGGAGTATTCAGCATACTCTGCCCGAAACGGTAGAGGCGTTGTGAGCATGCAATCCCTTCCACTCGTTTTATGTGGCAGAGCATATCATTCTCTGCATACTGCACATCGCATCTGCACTCACACATTTAGGGACATTAATTGGGCACGCAGAGCCACTAGCGCCTTCCCTCAACCTAGAAAGTAATCGTGTTCAACCTTTCCTTGTGGGCGTGGGTGGGGGGGGGGGGGGGGTGTTGGCGCCGCAGGCGGCGTCGGCGTCGGCCGAGGGAACGGGCAGGCCAGGTAGGAGGGCCGTGCACTCCACACACGAATGTATGCCAGTGGCGTACATGTACACTATGGCATGATTGCTCCGGTAGGTGGTGGTGGTGGTGGTGAGCACGCGCAACGCCTGGTCAACAAAAGTACGCTTGCCCATCGCGCCGGTGGAGGCGGCCAGCTACGCCATAAAGTTCAAGTGCTAGCTAGCAGGCTCTCCCAGTCTACATAGAACTGTATGACTGAGGGGAACGATGGAGATGTGGGAGGATGCAGCTGCTGAGAGGGCAGCGCTGTAGTGGGCGCGCTTTTGAGCGTCACGTTCTTTTTATGGCTATAAGTTAGCCGTTTAGGATTGATAAGCGAAACGTTAGGCTTGATCTTCACCCTGCTAATCAATGGGTACTCGAAATTTTGGGATTTAATCAAGTTCTGGTCAGGCCTAACTAATTCGTCTTGGGATTGACCTTAAACGCAGCCGCGGGCCCGTGAGCGTGAAAGCACTTCTTACCTCGAGGTCCCGGGTTCGAACCCCGGTCCGGCCAGAGCCACCTCTTGTCTTTTTTTTGAGCTTCTGAGCCGGGTGCGTAAAGGGTCTCTGGTGGTTTCCCCTTTAACGAATTGCATGATTTCCGCCACTGTGGCGCTGAGGCCGAAGCTCAAACCGAGTATGGCGTAGTCCCCGAATAATTTTTGTTCTTTATTAATGGCGTTGATTATGATCAGTTATAATCCTAATCAACTGTTCGCCTGTTGAGTAATAACGAATTTCATACAATTTCGAGGAAATGGTGTCACTCCAGTTGACACAAAAGACTGCTCACTCGACAATATAGCAACAGAAGTCGCGCTCTTGCATCGTCTTGCTAGATCGGCTGTGCAGGTACCTTTCAGTTTTCACAACACTTTGGGGTGCACGTACAATAAGGAGCCTTTGAAGGTGTTTTGGACCGGACAAACTGATTGAGCGACTGAAGCAACCTGCAACCTGGCGGCATACATACCCTTATTCCTTTTTTCTTGAGGATGTTGCTTTCCGGCGACCCGCTTCTTTCAAGCTGATTTGACAGTTTTATCCAACAACTGCGCGCTTTTTGTGTTTCACCACCAGATGGAATCCCTGGCCCTTGGGACATGCAGGTAATATCACATAGGTGCCCCCAGGCCCATTAAATATCTACAAAGTAACCCAAACATATGAGAATTTTTCGGTCTAGGGATACCTACAAGGGTCGGTATTGATCAATAATCAACCTGTAATCAATGCAAAACGACACACTCAGGTATTTATTAGGAACACTGTCATCATTGTTCTTGGCACATTCCTAATTAAGGATTGACCAGCTCCTAACTAATCAATGGCTTATCGACCTCCTATACATCCTTCTTAAGAGCCCTAGAACTTCTTTTTCAGCGGCGGCGCCATCTGCACTGGCTGGGGCGGTGACGTATGAGTCTGCACAAGGATGAATGTAGGAGACATCCAGGGTCAGCTCCTTGCGCGCAGGGTACGCTGCGTTGATGTCTCCCCGATCTGGAATGCGGGTGCGGCGCGAGGTGTAGCACAGAAGTGGGAGGTGAGTCGGCAGTCGGAGCGCAGCAGTGGGCGGTGAGTCAGCCGGGTGGGGTTGTGAGCAAATTCTTCTGCTGTGCGAATTGTCACCTTGCGAGCGCGCAGGAATAACCGGTCAGGGCCTGAGCGAGCCGAACTACCATCGTTCGCGCCTCTGGCTGTTGGGTCCCTGTGGGAAGTGCTGCAGGTGGAGGGGAGGAAGTCCGAGAGTGCGTCCTGGCCGGGCATGGGGTGGCGTTGCACTCCGGCGGTTGATGTCGGCTGTGGGGCTGCAGGAAGCGGTTGATGTCGACTGTGGGGCGGCAGGAAGCGTGGAGTGGGCGGGCTCAAAAATCTTGGGGGGAGGAGGCGTGACCGGGGGGCTGGGGTTGGGTTGGTTGTGGTGGCTGGGCGTTGGTGTGGCGTGGGCGAGCTGGTTGTGCTGAGAGTGAGAGGTTGCAGCTGAGGTGTGGAGGTTGCAGCTTGGGGGGGTGGGGGGTAGGGGGCATGCATGCGTGGTGGCGAGGACCAGGCCCTGCATTCCACACCAGGTTCTGCAACACCACATAACAGAGTTTATGCTCCGCCTTTCTGTTGATGTGAATATAGAATGCGGCCTTGTAGCCACCCTTGATACCTCGTGACCCCATACTGATTCAGCCCCGACCAGGGCATACAGCAACACCTGAACTCAAACATACACCTACAGCTAGTGTACAGGCGAATATACGTACACAGCCCTTCACTTGCTCGAGGGACCCCTTTGCGAGAGAGCAGCTCAGCTCAGTGTCGATGACCCCAAGGTCACTGAGCACTGAGACATGTAGCGCTACATGTCTCAGTGGTCAGTGACCTTGATTTCATAGAAAGCCGTACCAGTGGAGGTCATACATCAACACCGAGCTTGCCCTGGGCGTCCAACCCGATGTAGTCACATCACCAGGGCGCAGAGACGGGCGCACCGGCAAGCTTTGGTGCACGCACAGGCGGGCATTACAGATAAGGTGATTGCCACACACTGCAGTATACAACATAACAGTTGTTACTACAGGTCTGTAATTACGCAGAAACTGAGCTCTTTCCAGTTGGAATCTACAGCCCTAAGGCTGACTGTCCGCACCATAGCATAGAATAGGTGCTCAAGCAGATGGGAGCCCGTCCCCCTCCTCCCCCCCCCTATATGAAACGGACCGCCCTCCATCAAAACTCTGAGGTGCATGAATCTATACACAAAGAATCGGGGTACACTCGCGAAGGGGAAGTATGTGTATTATGTAATGTCATTGTACGGCGGAGAGCGTCGTCATTGCAATGCAATTGGGCCACCTAGTGGGGCAATGCGTGCGCATAGCCACGTACTTACGTATACGTGCACGGGAGCGATGTGCATTGTGAAAGTACTTTCTGTACATGCGTGAAGAACACCAGTGTGAGGAGGCAGGAAAGGAATGTACACACCTTCAAGTCGCAGACCTCTTTGGGCCTTCTAACCAGACGCGACTGTGATGACAGGCAACTGAGCATCCGTTACTCGCATTGTTCGGAACATATGATACGCCACCTGACTCGATGCAGCTGCAACGAATGCAAGGTTGAATCTTTCTGGTGGCGGTGCTGCTTTGCACGACTGGGGATGCAGTTGTTCGAGCGAATGTTCCAGGTTTGTGCAGCAACCAGCTTGCGCCTGCCACGAGCACTCGTAGCATTCGCTGCTAAACATTCTTGAACAGCCAGAAGTGTGACCTTGCCATCTGCAGTCTGGTCATTTCTGCAGACTGGTCCTTTAAAAAGTATCTACTTTCTAAAGGTATATATAGTCTGTGATAGAGTAGGAAGCATGTCTTGAACGGAGCCACTATGGTTCCTTTGGTTATGTCTACTTTTGGAAAGTTAGGCTCCTCTGCTGAGGGTTACTTGCAGAACCTTGCTACTGTTGCTTGTTCCACTGGTGTTGTAGATCGTGGTTTGTGGTTGCGCATCAGTAGGCAGTATCTGAGTTGTGCCCTGGCTCGTGGTCGTGGCATTGTGTTTCGTCATTACTATCGCAGTTTGGCTAAGAGTGCTGGGAAAGACTTTCGTGATGGTGCTGTTGTGCCATTCGAGTGAAGTGGATGTTTTGTGTTAGTTGCTTTTGGCTATTTGGGTTCATGCCTATTCAATACCTTTCCGGTTTGTAAACACAGTCTGTGATAGAACTATCACAGACTGGTCCTCTCCCCAGCATCCATTAGGGCCACAATCGGTCAGGTAACGATCATCCCAAGCGATGTCGCATAAGGCTTCTGTGTTGATGTTCACATGTAAGAATAACAAAATCTTTTTGACGAAGGCTGTAAAGATCTCAAAACAGCTCGTTGCCGGCCTTGCCGGCCTGGTGCACCAGTCCCGTAGATTGAAGATGAGTTTCAAAAGTCTCATAGCTTGAAAATTGAGATACCTTTTCCCCAAATCATGCGAATGGCACAGCAGCATGGTGACGTCCTTGCCAGCGAATTGTTTTCAACAGAAAACTTCCTGGCCGCAATCGCATAAAAGCGGGAATCCAGTCACGGCCGATGCCTGCGTTCCTGTCATTATTTGTCGGGATGCTTGAGCCGAAAAATAAATCTGTGTTTCTTGGTGGTCCCCCGGTCCCCTGTGTATACATTTGTATGCACAAAACTGAAACTGCTTTGAACACGTACAGATCTGTGGCGCTTTCGGTACCTAACGAAGACAGCAAACATCTGGACAATCAGCAGGCGCATAGTGGTATACGATGCAGAGTTTGCCACGGTATGTACCAGCTCGAGTTGCATTCAGCAGAAGTATCTAGCTTGACTGTCCGAACACACATATTCCCCGGCACCGTCAGCTATCGTGGGCAGCTTATTTTAATCGACACATGTAACCGACAATAAATAACACTCAAGTTCCTCAAATAGCGCGCACTCAAGTCACTCACATATCACGCATCGGCCAGCAGATGATCCACAGCTCGGCATAGTGTTCTGAGCAACACGTGCTTGCGTCTAAACTTCACATGGTAATTGTTTGCTGCCATGACTTGTTGAAATGCTGTCAGAATGGTTTGGAGCAGCGGATGGGGCTACGATGGTTGCACTACTCGTAACAAAGCCGGAGTCAGCGATGAGGTGCTACGCATATCACGTACAGTACTGAGACGTGAAGTTTGACGCTACTGCGCGTGTTAGTGCTTCGGAGAGCCTGCCTTAGTATTGAACACCTTCGCATCCTCTTGCTAATCATCAAAGTTCAGGCACATCTCTCTGTAACTCAGTTCTTGTAACCATTCGATACAATCAAGAACTGCACCACATCAAGACATCATTGGTCAGTGCACCTAGTTGTGGCAGTGTGAAATAGCAATACGCACCAGTCAGTCTGCCAGAACGTTCAGTGCATTTCGAGCTGAGTTTTGAATGCATCAGCCTCGGTAGAGTTGTGATGTGGTGGATCTTTTCGCTTCATCTTGTTTGGTGTAAGGTTCACTTTGGATGCCTCTATCTCGAGATACCCACAGTGGCGAACACAGATGAGCACATATGCAGGTAGAACTGGGGTAAACTCATTCTGTCTAGAGCTGTTGACAGAGTAGCGGGGTCGACACCGTCCACCTGGCATTGCACCCGTTTGCATCCATTCATATAGGCACAGCCTGTCATCACGTGGACTGCAGCAATGATGGAGAGCCCTCTTCCTAAAGACGAAGCTTCATGGTTAGATAAACATATCACAGGTCCGTATGTCTGCGTCAAGATTCGCTTGACATGTTGACATCCACCTGGCTAAAACCAATGACACAAGGTATGCAGGCTCGATGCTGAAAGCTGCGGTTCATTTGCTAGCGGGAAGATCGACAGCACCCGAGACTACGAAGAAGATCATGGAAGACTTCGAGAAGCTCATGAATAGCGGGGATCCAGCACAAGCGACAGAGCTTCTGAAACCTGAGGTACTTCACTTTTCCGAACTTCAGCACTTGCCTAAACCATTCCCTGACACAACGTCAACAGAACCCATAGTTCTGCTAGTGTTATGATCGTACATCTGCAGCCAAGGCTGCAGTCTTGGCTGCGATCATTGACATGCTAACGTTGTACCAGTGTGAATGGATGTCTGGCTGGCAGAGATGGGTGGCAGTGAGCACAAGCACACCCCTGCTTAAACTTCCAAGTCACGAAACACATACGCGTACTACAGCTTTCCACTTCCTAACATCACTCCCTACTGTTCATTCATCTGTTCACTGCACTTCGCATCTTGCTTGTGAACACAAGCACGATATACAGCTGTTGTGCTGAATTCAGCAGCACAACATCCGACAAGCAATCACGTATTCATCATGCAATATTAACGCCCAGGCATCCGTTTATCATGCTGTTTTGTCGTACAAGTGCCCCATTTGCAGAAGCGGGCACGAGGGAGGCCAAGAATTCGACCTCCCGAGGAAGAGAGAAAGCACAGAGACCTTGGAACTTACAACCTGTTCGTGATGAAGGCACAAAACGTAGCTGGGCCAGACGTTAAGAACCACAGGGCGTTCATGGGTCTCATTGGAACCTTCTGGAAGGTGTGAATTGCTTCCATCTCAGGCTGTCCCCTAGCATCACCTATCAAGCTTGTTGCAGTATGCGTCCAGATACATCAACGCTTTGTATGAAATGTTTAGCAGTACACAGTTTTGAGGGGACACTACAGGTGCCGGTACATGAGCCATGCTATGGAGTTATGCCTGTAACTTTACACACCCACTACAGGTGCCGTTTCCTGTCGAATTTGAACTTCATCCTTTTACAATGGGGCTTTTGGTATGACCCCAAGATGGCTAGCCACTATGGCATGTAAGCGCTACGTGTCCCAGTAGCCAGCGACCTTGGTTTCAGAACAGGGCCAGTGCTCTCCTCATGCTATGGATGTCCCTACATTTCAGTTCAGCGACACAATTCCTGCGATGATAAAAGGCTCCCATCCAAATCTTTAAAGTCCTATCGGCAGATTGCCCCCTTTGATTTTGGCCGAGTTTTGAAACTTCCCCGGTCTCCCTGAAGTTAGTCCGGCAATGTTGGACAATCTCTTACAACGCTTGACAGGGTTACGCTCCAAGGTGATGACTCATCAATGATGAGTACCTGTATACTGCAGCGTAGGTATGGAACATGTACATGTTTTGTGCAGATGTTATTGTGCGTTAGGCTGCATCCAAATTGTGTGTTCGAGATATTTGTATGCTGACGATTCGGGACATTTATGTGCATGTGTGTTTCAAGTGCTTCCATGATTCCTGCAGATATGTCGCTGAAAAATCAGATTCAGTACCCGGATGTGGCATAATATCTCATATACCCGACCGAAACGGAATTTCGGAATCTTCACAAAAAGAGACTTATCGAGGTCAGTGATCACCTGAGTCGCTTCATCCTTCCGGAAACACATCTAAGAAGTCACAACCAATCCCAATTGTTCTATCTAACTAGGCAACACTTGTGTCCAATGATAAAAAAACCACGCTGTTTGTTTGTAAAGTGCATTCTCTAGTAGTATTATCATTCAAAATTCCGACCTTTTACACTCCAGAAGCATTTTTTTTGGGGGCTCATGCTTGTATGTGTTATGCTTGACACTTTCCACACCTTCTTGGGGCTCCATAAAGCCGTACCTCCGCATGGAGGGGGGGGGGAGTGTTTCTACTCGTTTCACAGTTTTTGGCCCCCAGCTGTAGCAGAGGCCGCCAACACATGGTGGCGTCTGCCCACAGGGTTTCGAGTACAGGGTTTCGATTTTATTTTCAGATAAAACCCAGAAACCGGTACGAAACAATGCACGAAACAACGATGCGTACGAAAGAATGCACAGTGCAGGCGATGGATCACACCGCAAAGGAGGAATTCAACACCACGTACCGGCGTCTGTTGGACTCTCTGAACGACAAGAAGAAGGCGGGTGTCAAGTACGACTTTGCTCAGGACCTGAAGATTTACGAGCGGGACAACGAAATCGACACAATCCTCTTCTTCAGGGTGCGCACGCAGTCTGCTGCCCATTGATGATATGCATGTTCACCTTGCATGCAAGCGCATGCATGACAGCAACGGCGGCGCAGCCCTCGAGGGTCAATAGGACCCGCCCTCAGCTAGGCTGAGTGCATTCATGCTCTAGTCTCTAGTATAAAAGCTCGAAAACGTAGTCAGAAAGTTGTTCTTCCGTCCCCTAGGGAGCGCTGCACCCGACTCGTCATCTTCTAGGCACTTGCGTGCTCCGTGATTTCTTTTTTCCTGTTTAGTTCTGTGCTTATACGAAAAGCGCCCGACCCAAGAACGATGGTCGTATTCTACCGCTAGGAGCGATGATGCCACTGATATAGTAGATTCGCCCAGAATCGTAACACTTCCCCCCAGGGACCCGTAGACTATGCTGGCCCAAGAGCCGCGCTACCCCCCCTGCTGCGGCACCAGAGGCTGGAAACATGTCCTGGCAGCGCACAGCCGTTCTACCGCCTTGCAGCGGCCCCATGGCGTGGTCCGCGAGTACTTTTTTCCCCCCAGGGGCCCAAATACTCTGCTGGCCCAAAGCCCGGGGGTAGCGCGGCTCTGCCCCAGCTGCGGCCCCAGAGGCTGGAAACTTGTCCTGGCAGCGCACAGCCGTTCTACCGCCTTGCAGCGGCCCCATGGCGTGGTCCGCGAGTACTTTTTGCCCACCAGTGGCCCAAATACTCTGCTGGCCCAAAGCCCGGGGGTAGCGCGGCTCTGCGCCAGCTGCGGCCCCAGAGGCTGGAAACTTGTCCTAGCAGCGCGCAGCCGTGCTACCAGCCTTGCGGCGGTAGCACACAAGGTTGGTGCTACCGCCATTGCTACCGCCATTGCGGCAGCCATTGCTACTGCCATTGCTACCGCCATTGCTACCGCCATGCAGCGGCCATTGCGGCAGCCATTGCTACCGCCATGCAGCGGCCCCAAGAGACTGATTACGATTCTCTTTTAGCCCCCAGGGCCACCATACTGCGGCTTCATGCCTTCTCATTACCTTTCCGGTGTGTTAATACGGCTCGCATGGGCAGCGCCGTCACGAAAGCCTACCCCCTGTAGCCACAAATAATTAAGGTTTAAAACAGCCATGCAGGGGTTCATGCAGCAAGTGCGAGCATTGCCGCCCCCAGAAACGAAGCAAGAGAAGGAGGCGAGGATGTCCCTTCAGGGTGCCCAGGTCTCCATCCCCGCCCCTGTAGACACTGATCTTGAGCACGATCTTGATGACCCCCACGGCCACGCGCATGCGCATGCGCACCCCCACGCGCACGGCCTGGCAGACCCCCACGGCCACCTTCAACTGCCAACCGGACCAGAAGAAGTGATTCATCCTTCCATGCGTATGCCCAGTCCAGACGATCCTGCGGTGAGCTCCCATCCTCACCTCTCCCTCACCAGACAGCGTATTCGGGGAAAGTGATCATTTTTGCGAAATGTTCCTTTTTGGGGGTACTATCACGACCTGGGGCTAAATCCGGTCGGGGCCTAAATCCGGTCAATGTTTACGGGGCCTGCGCGATCAACTGTTTGTGTGTATTTGGGGCAGGCGATCATGCCATTATCAAGATAAAACCCATATGCTGCTTTGGTAAGGTGCACAATTAG
>JAUMHD010006571.1:0-11397 GCA_032359135.1 Ulvella scutata
AACGGATCCGAGCGTTTGGTCACAAATTCTGGGGCCGCTTTCAACTATCAAACGAACTTTACCGAAAGCAAATCGTAGTAACTTTGAAAAATTTGCCCAGCAATTGTTGCAACCGGTGCATGCCAAGCTTGGTTGGCAAAGTAGTGCTGATGAAACTACCCAAATGAAAGAATTGCGAGCAGATATCATTCAAGCTTTAGCTATTACTGGCAATGATTCGGCAGTGCAGGAAAAAGCAGCGCAGCTTTACCAAGATGGGAAAAGCTTAGCTAAGATGTCTGCTGAATCATTGACTAGTCAGAAGGGTGCTGCTGATGGCGACATGGCTAATGCTGTTTTGAAAGTTGTTGCTCATACTGGTGATCAGTCTCGCCATGATGAGTTTATGCAAGCTGCTTCCGATCCGGAGCTTTCTCCACAAGAACGCCATCGTTATTTGGGTGCACTGAGCGCATTTACTCGGCTTGAATTGTTGGAATCCTTACTGCAAGCTTGCCTTGAGTCATCCAAGATTCGTACTCAAGATGCAACCTTGGTTATGTATAGTGTTGCTGGTAATGAAATTGCGGCCGAAGCTGCCTGGAAGTTTATGAAAGAAAACTGGTCACGAATCATAGCCAAATTTCCTGAGCAAAGAGTTATTGATTTGTGTGAGGCTATTGCTCTTCTCGGTGTTGCTGAGCTTGAAGAAGAAGTAAGAGCTTTCTTTGCTGCTAATCCTGTGAAAGGTGGCGATAAAGCAATAGCACAAGCTTTAGAATTGCTTAGAGCGTCAATTCTATTTCAGCAATCTCAACGAGAGTCATTGCAAAAACGTTTTTCACAAGCAGCTTGAATTTCTCAAGGAGCTAAGGATGAACAAAGAAAATCCTGAGTATCGATTGCCAAAAACCATCGTTCCTGATTTCTATAACCTGTGTATCACGCCTGATATTCCTAATGCTAGCTTCTCCGGAAAAGTTGATATCAGGGTAGAGGTGACTGAATCCACTCAAGAAATCCTTCTAAACGCTGCTGATTTGGTTATCTCTGAAGTATGTATTGAAGACGCAAACGGTACTGCCATCAATGGTACTGTGCAATTAGATGAAGTGGCTGAAAGGGCTCATCTGAAATTTGCTGATGTTATTGGTACAGGCCAGTGGCAATTGAAATTGACGTTTGCCGGCACTCTCAATGATAAATTGCGTGGCTTTTATCTCAGCCGCTATAAAAATGCTGATGGGCAAGAAGAATTCATGGCTACAACTAAGTTTGAGCCTTCTGATGCTCGTCGAGCCTTTCCTTGCTTTGATGAGCCGGAATTTAAAGCCAGGTTTCGAATAAGTCTAACTATCGATGAAAATTTGCAAGCAGTTTCCAATGCACACATAAGGCGAACTACTCATCATCCAGAAACCGGTAAGAAAACTCTTGAGTTTTTTACCAGCATAAAAATGTCCACTTATTTGGTGGCGTTTATCGTTGGTAATTTGGAAAAAACTGAGCCGATTCTTGCTTGTGGCGATACCGAAATTTGTGTTTGGTGTGTGCCAGGCAAAAAACATTTGGCTAATTACGCTTTAGGGGTGGCACAATTTGTTCTTGAGTATTTTGAAGACTATTTTGCTGTTCAATATCCTGGTGAATATGGATATGCTCAATATGGAACAGGGCGAAAACTGGATTTGGTTGCCATTCCAGATTTTGCGTCCGGTGCCATGGAAAACTTTGCTTGTATTACATTTCGTGAAACAGCTTTGCTGGTTGACGAAAAGAAAGCTACTCAAGCTGAGTTGCAGCGAATAGCGGATGTGGTAATGCATGAAATTGCTCATATGTGGTTTGGTGATTATGTGACGATGAGTTGGTGGAATGGGCTTTGGTTGAATGAAGCATTTGCTACTTTTATGGCTATCAAGGCTATGGATGCTTGGAAGCCGGAGTGGAAGGTGTGGGAAGCTTTCAATATCGATCGTGCTGGCGCAATGGAAGTCGATGGATTGCATAAGACCCGCTCGATTGAATTTGAAGTGAAAAGCCCTGAGCAAGCTAGAGCAATGTTTGATGTACTTACTTACGATAAGGGTAGTGCGATTTTGCGCATGTTGGAAATGACGTTAGGCGAACAAAATTTCCGGCGAGGCGTTTGTAGCTATCTGAATAAACATAAGTTTGCCAATGCTGATACGCCGGATTTATGGCGGGCATTGGCTGAGGCAAATCCGCAATTTGCAACCATTGGAACTTCAATTGCTCAAATAATGGATGGTTGGATTTTCCAGCCAGGATATCCGCTTGTTTCCATCAGAGAATCTGCCATTGACGGCTGTATTACCATTGAACAAAAACCGTTTAAATATTTGCCAACAGTTTCCAGCGATCAAAGTCAGAATCAACTTTGGGAAATCCCCATTGTCATCCGCGCTAAGGTAGATGGTCGCGAAATTGAGGAAAATCTCATTTTCACTGAAAAGCAAGCTACCATTTATTTGGGTGAAAACATTTCCAGCCTGGTGGTTAATGTTGGTGGAATTGGATTTTTCCGGGTTCAATATCAAGGTGCATTCCAAAACAAAATCGTTGCTGAGTTGCCTAATCTGGCAGAATCGGAATTATTCAACTTTGTTAGTGATGCTTGGGCTTTGGTTTTGTCCGGCGATAATAAGTTGGTTGATTTCTTGATGTTAATGGAGAATCTAGCCGACAATGGTGCCAAGATTGGTTTGAATGTTTGGCGCTTAATAGTTCGTGCTTTAAAAGATTTACGGCAAATGATTTCGCAGAGCCATGATCTTGAAGGCGCTTTCTTGAATTATGCTCGTCAAATTATTCTTCCCACCTTGAGCAGGCTTCAGTGGGAAGGAGTGAAAGGAGAAGATCCCGAGACTTCGGAGCTAAGAGCTTTGTTGTTTTCTGCTCTTGGATCTTGCAATGATTCTTTCGCTTGGCGTAATGCTCAAGACTTGTTTGCTCTTTATAAGGCAAACAAAGATCTGGTTGATCCCAATCTTATTCCAGCTGTAATTCAAACTTTAGCTGCTCATGGGGATGCTAAATTGTACGATGACTTTGTCAATCGCATGAAGAATGCAACTACCCCCCAAGAGGAACGACGCTATTTGTTTGCTTTGACTTCTTTCCCCAGTGAGGAGGAAATTCTTAGAACCTTGCGCTCTACAATCAATGGTGAGATTCGCATTCAGGATGCACCCTTGATTATGCAAGCCTTGTTCTATAATAGAAAAGCGGCTAACAGAACTTGGCAGTATCTGGAATCGCATTGGGATGAAATGGTGAGACTTTACCCGATACAAGGCGTGTTGCGCATGTGTGAGGGCATCACTGTTTTGACAGACAACAATCTGGTTCCAGAAGTCGTAAAGTTTTTTAGTGAGCATGAAGTTAAAGGTGGCGATAGAGCCATTCCTCAATATATTGAGCGAATGGAGATTGGTCGCCAATTTCAAGCTCGAGAACGTGGTCAATTTGAAAGTATGCTGCTAGCCTCTTATTTCGAAACTGGACATCCGTGGAATTAAGGAAGGTTATAAAAACTCAATGCCAAAAGATGATTTCTTCTTGGAGGTAAAAATGTCTACCAAGACGACGACAAGTCCTTTTTCCAATCCGCATAGATTGCCGACCAGTGTTATTCCCAAGTGTTATTGGATAACATTGGAGCCTAATTTAGCTGAAGCCACTTTTACTGGTGAAGTAAGTATTGCTGTTGAAGTAAAAGAGCCGGTATCGGAAGTGGTTTTAAATGCAGCTGATTTGAAAATCACTCGCGGCTCTGTTTATGCCCGGCATACTTCTGGCACTAAGATGTACGGAACGTTGCTTTGGGACAATGATAACGAGCGAGTAATCATTTGTTTCAATGGCAAGCTGGGAAAAGGTAATTGGCGTATTCATGCTAATTACACAGGAAAGCTTGATGGTAAGTTGAGTGGTTTTTACAACAGTACCTACAAAGATGCTGCAGGCAATGAGAATATCATTGCTGCCACTCAATTGGAACCAACTGATGCCCGTCGAGCTTTCCCTTGCTTTGACGAGCCAGCTTTCAAAGCCCGTTATAACTTGACTTTGATTGTGGATAAAGACCTGAGTGCTGTTTCCAATACTGCTCTTGTTAAAGAAAATGTCAATGCTAAGACAGGAAAGAAAACGGTTGTCTTTGCTGAAACCATTCCTATGTCCACTTATTTGGTGGCATGGGTAATTGGCAAATTGGAAGCAACCGCTCCTGTTAATGTCAATGGAACAAACATTTGCATCTATCATGTTCCAGGCAAAAGCAAGCTTACTTCTTTTGCTTTGAAAGCAGCAGCTTTTGTGCTAGCGGAATATGAAAAATACTTCGGTGTGAAATATCCTGGCGATAAGCTAGACATGATTGCTATTCCCAATTTTGCTTTTGGTGGTATGGAAAACTTTGGTTGCATCACTTATAGAGAAACTGCTCTCTTGATTGATGAAACTACTGCTACCAACAATGAATTGGCTCGGGTGGCTGAAGTTATTCATCACGAGATTGCTCATATGTGGTTTGGTGACTATGTCACCATGGAATGGTGGAATGGTTTGTGGCTGAATGAAGCTTTTGCAACTTTCATGTCTAACAAATCAGTCGATAAATGGAAGCCCAAGTGGAGAATTTGGGATCGTTTTTGCAGTAGCGATCGAGCCGAAGCTCTAAAAGTTGACGGATTATCTACTACCAGACCAATCGAGGCAAAAGTAAATTCTGCTTCGGAAGCTTTGGCTATGGTGGATGTAATTACTTACCGTAAGGGTTGTTCGGTAATGCGAATGCTCGAGCAGTATTTGGGTGAAGAAACTTTCCGCCAAGGCATTGCCGCTTATATGAAAAAGCATGCTTTTGGCAATACTCAAAATTCAGATCTTTGGGATGCTTTGGAACAAGCTTCTGGGCGTCCAGTTCGAACGATGATGGATGGTTGGATTTTTCAGCCCGGCTATCCTCTTATCACGGTTGAAGAGTCAGAAATTCCTGGGGCAATTGTTTTGGCTCAGCGCTGTTTCAAATATCTTGCTGAGGCGGTTGACAACGATCAACTTTGGATTGTGCCAATTGCCTTGCGGGTGAAAACTGCAGAAGGCGAGAAAGAAATCAACGTTGAGCTTGATTGTCATCAGAAAATCATTTATTTGGGTGAAGGAATTGAATGGGTGATTGTCAATGCGGATAGCTACGGTTTTTACCGTACCCGCTATTCAGAAAATCTTGCCGGAAAACTTCTGGCTAACATTCAGAACCTTCGTCCCATTGAAAGATTCAACTTTATCAATGACACATGGGCTTGTGTCCAAGCTGGCTTGGTTAGCTCGGCGCAATATTTGGAAATTGCTAAGCTTTTCGGTAGTGAGACTGATCCCAATGTTTGGTCTATTATCACTGGCTCGCTTTCCACTATTCATAATGTATTGCCGGAAACCTTAAGACAGCACTTCGAAGATGAAGTGCGTAATTTTGTGCGCCCGGCTCTCAATCAACTTGGTTATGAAGAAAAAGCAGGTGATAGCGTACAAACTAAACAATTGCGTGGCTCATTGATTTATTTCCTGGGCACTACCGGAAATGATCTTGATGTTCAAGCAAAAGCACAAGAATTGTATGCTAAATACCGCAATGATCATTTGACTGTCGCAGCTGATGTTGTTCCGGCCGTAGTTAATATCGTTGCCTATACAGGTGGCGAAACAGAGTATGAGCAATTCAGAGAGAGTGCTCGTAGTTCAATCGTGCCGCAAGATCAGCTGAGAATGTTGCTTGCTTTAGGTGGTTTCCGAGATCTTGCGTTGTTACGACGGACTCTCGAATCTTCGCTTAGCAATGAAGTACGCAGTCAGGATGCAACGAGTCTTTTGGTCCGTCTGTTATTGAATGAAAAATCAGCAGTAGAAACCTGGCAATTTATCAAAGAACACTTTGATGAAATGGTAGAAAAATATCCTAAGATTGGATTTACTCGTTTGTTCTCCGGAATAGTTGCTTTGGCTACGCCAGAATTGGAAGAAGATGTACGCAATACTCTTCTTTCCAAAAATGTTTCTGGTGGTGAAAAGGCTATCCCACAATATTTGGAACTATTGCGTATTGCTATCGCTTTTCGACAAAGGGAATCTCAACCTCTGGAAAGTACATATCAAGCTCTAGCGGCTGCCAAAGCAGTTGCCTAAGAGGAGAAGACTATGTCCTATCGCGAACAACCATTTCCTGATCCTACTCGACCTACTCGTGTCATAGCAGCTGAATATATTCGTTCGGCGGAAAAACGAATTGAAGAAGTAAATGCCAGTCTGAGAGATGGCATTTTTGTTGATCTAAGTTCTGCCCGTGACCATTTGCAAAAAGCTCGGGCTTATTTGGCAGCAGGTGATTTTGATAATACTTGCTTACAAGCAAGAGCATCTTGTGGCGCTTGTCATATTCAAGAAGCAGCCGCTCGAGAAATGGCTTTCAATCAGCTTTTGAGACCATTGGCAGCTGCTGCTATTGATGGTGTGATTAAAGGTAAAAGTATTGAACTGACTTTAAAAGATGGAAGTAAAATCAAATTGAAAGTTGATTTACCGCTTGAAGAGCAAGTGGTTCCTGATTGGACTACTTGTGGATCTCCCGATCGCTTGTATTGATAACTTTGGATACGTGAACCAATGAGGGAAGAAACAGCGATTCAGCTTTATCCTTATATTGACGGTAGTGGTGGGAAGAGGAACCCTACCACTGTAATGCTTCCGACTACTCAAGCCGCCTAAAACAAGGAAGAGAAAAAAATGTGTAAGACTACTGCCCGATTTGCTTTGGCTGTATGTGTACTGTCTTTAATTTCTACCAATCTGGTTTTAGCTCAGGCGAGACGGCCAGATCCACGTGAATATGTTGATGTACCTGTTCAATCTGCTGATGAAGTAAAAAGAACAGCTATTTATTATCCGCCTGGACCGGACAAAAAGCTAAGTGGTTGGATTGTCGACTACAAAGATGGAAAACATCTCCAACAGAGTTTGCGCACGGACGGTAACTTATCAACTGAATTTGAAAGTTATATGCCTGGTGGTACCCAAGGAATGTCTCGCGCTAGACGCGAGTACGATGTCGACGGTAAGACCATTATCAAGGAAGAAAGATGGGGAGTCGACGGCAACCGCTCATACTCCCGTACGGTGGAATTCAATAAGCAATTTACTGAAGTCTTTTACCGTTCTGATGGCACCAGGCTCTCGGAAAAACGAGGGGTAGTCGGTGGTGGCTCTAACACGGTGGAAAATATCTATTATGTTCCTAATGGCAATAAGCTAGTGCGCACAACTAACGGCACTGTCATGAATGTTAGAGTTTACGATGCAAAAGATAACGAGCTTTACCAGCAGACCTGGATGTCTGGTATTGCTGGTTATATTCTTTCGGAAGTTAAACAACCTTTGCCGTCCAAATCTGGCTGGCGAATTATTCATGTTGCAAAAAATCAAGTTAAGCAGGTGCAATATTTTCGAGCTGATGGCAGCCTCGAAAAGGAAGAAGACTCTAACAACTTGAGCGCGCCTGTTGATCCGTCATTGCTTGACGAACTGGATCGTTTGAATGATCCTACCGCACCAAAAGCTAAAAAGCGCTAAAGGAGAACCATGAATAGATCAGATCTAGAGCAAATTGCTTGTCGATTTGCTAATGATGCAGTTGCCCAGTCTGTCGATTGCGAAGAGCTCACTCTGCTCATGCGCACTAACGTTGCCTTAGCTGACTTTGTCTTCCGGATTCGTTATTTGTGCAATATGGAAAGACTATTCGGACAGTTAATCCAAATGCCTCGACCGGAAGTATTGAATATTTCAGGAGAGCAAATGCTTAGAGTCTTATCTGAGCTGGAAGCGTCCGCGCAGTTTTTTGATGATGCACCCTTTCCTCCTCTTTGTGCTGGTTATCTCCGGCAATTGGAAGAAATGGCTTCTGACAATGATACTTTTATCCAAAAACATTGCTCGGAAGAAATTGTTGACCGCTGGGCGCTCATTTATGCGCGCATTAATCATGCCAAAGAAAGATGTGAGGCAGCTGAAGGACACACTTTAGGACAATTGCCTAATGTGTTGGCTCAAATAGCTGGCGGCACAGACATCGATCATTTCCGTCTGTAATCAAAATTGAATTGATTATTTGTTAGCGAAGAGGGGAAGCAGAAATGTTTCCCCTCTTCGCTTTTAATTTTTTACTATTCGTGTAAAAGCTCAGTAAAGCATGTTTGCTTCTAGAATCCATGCGGGTTTTGAACATTCATAAAAAGGTCATTTTTATTCTTGAATCAATTAAGATCAGCCCACAAAGCCAATGTTATCTTTTGTATATAGACACGGTTTACTGAGCTTTTACCCGGGTTATTAGTTAATACTATACTATCTAGTATAAAATCAATAAAAACAAATCCGAATGAAATCATCAGTAGCGTTGCCACTGACGACCAGGATCAGATTTGTTCTGTGGTTGTTAATTACTGCTGTTTTGGGAGAGGCCAGTCAAACTCTTCTCCAGAAGCAATGGTTGATTCAACGACATTGAAGACAGATGCCGGTGCATCAGGCTTAGCTGGATCAAGAGTATGCCGAAAGCCTTTTCCTCTTTGATAAAGTCTTAAATAGCCAGTGCCGTGAACTTTGGCTTTGCCGTTGTGAATGTAGAGGGCTGTATCTTCATCGAGTCCAATTCCAACAACATCGCCAATCAAGGCAAGGGCTACTTTCAATCTGTCCATACGACACATTTGGCTGACGTGAGTATCCACCACTGCACCAGGCAATAGCTTAAAGCCGTCAGCTAAACGCAAAGAACTGTAGGTGATTGTGCCATCAGACATACCACCAGCAATCATTCTATCCACTAGAGCCATGGCGCCAGCCGATGAACCACCGACTAGTCCACCATTGACATAAAACTTGCTGATTTCGTCCAACATTTGCTGAGTAATCAAACCAGTCAAACGTGTTTGTACACCACCAGTGAAATAAATGGCAGTGATGTTTGGCGGCAAAGTGTTGTCCGCAGGAGCAACAACAATTGTTTTTGCTCCAAGTGCTTGGAAAGCAGTCTCTAAGTCTTTGGAAATGCGAGCGGGATTGCTATCAGCATGTGGAATGATGGCGATGTAAGCATTCTGTCCACCGGCGTAGTCCACAAAAGCTTTTAGCGTAGGATCATCGCTAGCATTACCGCCAACTAAGAATAGAGAACCTTTCGCAACTAGTGCCCGAGGAGGGGCATCTTTATTCTCATCAGCAAAAATGTTGATGGGCAGAATAAAGAATAGAGCGATGGCGTACCCAAGAAGTCTTTTCGATTTGCAGTAGGTATTCATGGTTGCTATTCCTTTCTTTTTTTGAACAGCGGTAACCACACCACATTGTGATTTGGAAAAAATACGGAGTATGTAAGGCAGGCTTGGAGTTGAGAAGTTTAGAAATGGTATTTGGGAAATAAGAGTTACTCACACCATAGAACCTCATTTATATAAAAGTCTATAGAGATCCAAACCTAGATCAAATTTTGTGTTTTGCGCAGCTAGTGAAAAGAAGGTTGAGAACAGTCCGTTTCTTTTATTTATTGAGAACAATTTCAAAACCCCCAACACCCTGTTGGCTACCTCATTTGGAATCAATCTGAAAGCTATATAGTAAGTATGTCTCGAGACGGCAAGTAATTTCCCAATGGGAATTTCTAATGATTTTAGAAGTTGTCATTTATTGACACTAAGTCTCTGGGCAATTATCCTTATTTATCATGCTAATTGAGAGAGATTCTCAATTAATAAAAGCAGTTACTGGTGGCTAGTTGCATAACAAAATCATTTGTTAGCGCTTTGTTTCAAGTGAGGTAAGGTTTGAAAGAAGATAAGCGGCTTGAAACTTATTCCAAAAATTCATCAGAAAAAACAAAAGCAACTGGCGATGTTCAACCAGGTATTTATCTGGGGTTTTTTGTATCGGGCAAAGTAATTATGAGGCAGGCTTACGATGTTATTGAGTCAGACACACCGACAGTGGTTACACATTCAGTTGCCGGACTCTTCAAAAGAGCATGATCCTGGCATGAGTGGTGATACAGAGTTGTCTCCAGGAAAATGCCCTTGCAAAGGGGTTCGGGTTTGGACTAAATCTGGTTTGTTTAACCACGGCTTACAAAAAACAACTGTGCCTGCTAACACTGGTGGAACAATAATTTTTGAAGACATTGATGGTATGTATGCCATTCGTTGGGACAATTTTCAAATTACAATGCATGTTCGCAAAGAATTCATTCGCAACATAATTTGTATTGGTCAAAGCGAAAATCTAAGTTCTTATTTGAAAGTCATTAGCACCCAATACGCTGTTAGTTAAAAACTTAGCGCAGCCGCGCAAAATCATATTGTGCCAATAATGTCTAAAAAGGCTTAGAAATAGAGCGTTTTAATTGATTCTGCTATAGCCTCAGATCTAATCTATCCACGCCTTTTGTTTAGTACTTATCCGAGCTTAAAACCAACATATAACCAGATTTACCAATATTCCCAGACCGAAAAAATATCCATAATTTATCGACAACGACAAAGTGTCTAGGGAATATTTTAAATTTTGAGTAGTAAGTAGTAATTGAACGGCTATTTTTTTATCGTGCACAGGTCTTTGTTTTTGCTGCTCATTTAATTTACCGGAATCGCCGTGATTCTGGGTTTTCTCAATCCTGCGTAGGAGGGAATGACATGGAAGCGCTTGCAAGTACAGCTGGAGAAATTTTGGGACTGCTTGGTGCTGCTTTGATTGTTATTGGTATTTTGCTAGCTACGATTCGTTGGGGTAATCATAGAAAGGCTAAGCGCAAATGTTGTGGAGCTCATCAACCCGACGATGAATTGCTTGATAGAACACTTAAGCCTCAGGGATGCAAACATCACAAAGGCAGCCATGATGATGGCAAGGTTCTCTAATCACTGAAAACACTATCGACGGTTTGAATTAACTCGGGCTAAGAAAAACACTTTGAGTTTTTGATTTGAATTTTCAGACAGGCGGGTATTTGTACCCAACAACTATCCGCCTGTCTTTTTTTATTTTTCTCATACAGTTGTAAATCAAAGAACCTCTCTGGGTATTGCTTTAGACAAATATTTGTATTGGGTGGGCCCTACCTGACTATTGCTGACAAGGAGTGTTTTAGAATGGCATATTTTAGAATGCTGTCTCAGCTGTGTTGATTTCTGCCTGGGTGTACTACATGTAACATAAAAGCCTGTAATATTTGGAGGTACCTTTCCTAAGTGGGCCTTACAGGTCATGAAAGACCTGAAACTGTGGGTAAAATGTTTGTATGTGTGTATGTCTGAGAATGCATGTATTTTCTAGGAAGGCAGAAATAAA
>JAUMHD010006582.1:0-11362 GCA_032359135.1 Ulvella scutata
CACACACACACACACACACACACACACACACACACACACACACACACACACACACACACACACACACACACACAAGCCTGCGGCTTGTATGATTCTACAGTGACGTTTTGAAGACTTTCATGCTGCGGGCTGAACAGGTGCAGGAGTTGCATTATACAGGCAGGAGTGCCATTATCGCTGCAATACGCAAGAAAACAAGTATGGATTATGAAAGCGAGGTTGCAGTGCTGCGGCGTGAATGACTAAATTGATCACATGCTGCGAATTCTCTCTACCTTTAAAGCCTGTAAAAATACATGCAGAGCTGGTTGCTGGCTGTGGTGCGTATGGTCTGGCAGGTTGTGGTTGTGTATGCCCTGTGATGGGATGGGTGGAGGTGGGGGGCACCTGATGGGGGGTAAGTGATGGGGGGTAAGTGAAGCCCCCATCACGAAGGATGGGATCAGGTGGGGGGTAGCAGGTGCCATCCAGGGCAACAATACGGCATCGCAAACACGCTTTCACCGAGAACATCGGACCAGAATAAAACATTGGAATGCGCCAAGTATTGTACCGGGACCTAGAAACCCAGCAAATATACCTGGTGAACCTGACAAATGTTCTCACGACGCTCCGATATTCAGTGCTGAAACTGAATTGCGATTGATGTAGCCTCAGGCTAAGAGTAAAAGTGGGAGAGTTACAACCGTACATCCGTCACATGGCACAGCAGGAGATTGTTCACTCAGCAAGACATTCGCGACGGCGCTAAGAGTGCTGGGAAAGACTTTCGAGATGATGCTGTTGGAACATGTTGTGTCATTCGAGTTAGGTGGTTCTTCTTTTGTGTTAGTTGCTTTGGCTAGTTGGGTTCATGCCCATTCACTACCTTTCCGATTTGTAAAGTGAATGTGCTGGTGCCTCAGGTGTTCACATCTGCCCATGCTGAAGAAAAATGTAACCATACTGATGAAACAGGGTCGAACACATGAACGCACAGGAAACGAACATGCCCCAATGGTACATGTGCATCGCTGCCCTCTTGATGCATGTCGATGCACAGTTTATGTGTTGCATGCAATTGCAGGGAAAGCACAACAACGAAATATTCAAGGCGGAACGAGAGCACATGATACATCCTGAAAGAAAAAGTTCAGTATTAGCTCTTTGTAGCTGGTCCATGTAACTGCTTGGGCAACACAACTCTGCGTGACATTCACTGGGGCGAGGCAACAGCTGGTCTTAGAGAATGTCAAGAAGGATAGTTACAGACAAACGCAACTGAAGGACACAGGGAAACGCCTGGAATCCGACAGACAGGCATATAGATAAGTGGTTTGTCTAGTGTATTGCGAACTAGGAAGCCATGCTTGTTCGGACTATCTGCTATTATCACTGCGATCATTGCCTGTGTTGAACCATAGTTACCGAGAACGACAGCTTACCTGGACAACAGAGAAGCCAAGAGAGAGGATATAGCTCTTCATGGAAACTGCAGCATACAGTGTTGCTGCCATGCTGCCCAGGTAAACAGCAGTAAACGGAAGACGATCAGGCGACACCATGTGTGCTAGCCCCGCCTGCCAGCCGCTGAGCATCATCATGGCTGCCATCGTGCAGATGGAGCCGCATGTGAACGACAGTGCAAACTTGCCGGGTGCAATGACCAGCATTGGAAGGAAGAGGAAGAATGCGAGGAAGAAGAAGACAGCAGCGCCACAGAGGAGCCCCGCAAAGTACACGAAATCTGTCCCCGAGGGTATTCGAAAGCTGCATAATGACATCGTTGACAATTCATGTTGCTGGCACGACCTAATCTACTCTAACTGTGAAATACCATACCGGTGCGTGCACACCACTGGCAGACGCAGATCACAAAGGGTGAAAGTGAAATGCAGTACCTTGGAGCAGATGATTGTGATGTAGAGGCACTGGAGGTGCCAGCAGATGTGCCAAACACACCCAGGAAAGAGCCTGTTGACTCTCCCCCTTGAGCTGCAAGCGGGGCATTTCCTCTGCTCTCCACATCACCAGAAGCGTATTTATTCCATTCGGCGAACACTGAAGGGGGTGGCTCGACAGGATCTTGTCGTGCCAACCCAAAGCCTTGCAACAGAGAGCTCACGTTCATTGCTGCCCAGTCCAAGGTTAACTAACTAACCAGCGTAAAAGAAGATTTTTTCCTGAGCCGTGATGAAGCTGACAACAGGAGCACTCTTTAGCACGTAGAACCGGAGATAGAGGATGGCAGGTCTACCTATAGTGTCGCGACCTCAGACGCAATTCTGGGAGTTCTAGAACAGGAATATGACATCAAACAAACATTTATGTTTATGAGAACGCTTCAGAGTTGGAAGGCTGCAAGCGCATGAAATGCCTTCAGGACTGTTGCACCTATAGCTACAGCTCGGCACCTCTTCGCCAGTGGCCAAAATAACACCATACCTGCATCATTAGTGCCTCTTGCGGTATACCGCCGTACAGGTCCTTGCTACATGCTGTTCCGCCATCCATGGATCTGCATGGCGCACGCCTTGAAGACACTTCGTGAGGGGGCTCTCGGGTGCCCTCGGGGCGGGTGGCACGGTATATATAATTGAACGTTTCTTTTCTGAAACGTCTACAGGGACCATATACGAGCTATTGTTCACTTGCGTCTGACCATCTTACACTGCTAGAAATATTTGCTACATGAGTAGCATGCTCTGTTGCGCTCGCTCGTGTACGCTCACAGCTGTGGCTGACCTCACAGAGACGTCCGATTCACATACCATCTACTAACCAGGAGTCAGATCGAGGATCGCGTTTGTTGTGAGCAAGTTGTGTCCTGCTACAGATGTGTCCTGTAACTGAAGGATAAACGAAGCAGGACTCCAAATTTAAACCAGCCGGCTTGGCGTCCAAAATCCTCAATGTCTTCGAAACAACCTTCAATTCCTCTTGTTAGGTGTTCGTCTGGCCGTTCATCTGGCCGTTCATCTGGCAGAAGCCAGCAAGCACACGCACAGAGAACACCTGGAGAGAATTGTCCATCCTGTGTAGATTGAACCACCTTTATTCTACTTCGAGATCTCTTCATCCAGTCCAATGCGGTGTACTTACTCACCAATATGGTCAAAGGTGCGAGTTCACCTGCAGACTGAGCAATGCATCTCAGCAACAGCATCTCGGGATTTACAGGTCTCTACAGCAACTGTCAGCTTCTGCACGCCCAGGTCGTGGCGCTCACCTTGTGAAGCACGACGGGCAGCAACTGTGTGGGTGTGAACAAAGGTGTGAATTGCCAGGTGACCTGCTGGACTCTGTACTAGAACGAGGCTGCTACAGAGAATCTACAGCACATGTTTGCTTCAAGAAACTTCTGGAGGGGGTACAGTACTTCCATTCACATGGTGTGGTGCACCGGGGCCTCAAACTGGAGAACCGTGTGCGCGAGAGGGATCTCGAGGTGCACCGTATTCTTATCGTGGATTTCGGCGCCACAAAAGGTCACTTTCAGGTTGTGCCGGTACCCATGGCTACAGTCTGCCGCACCCCACACTACGTGGCTCCAGAAGTTATAACTACATGTTCAAGTACGGATCATGCATGTGGCGAATCATCACAGGGTCCTTGCTGTTGACAATACCACCTCTATTGTTATATCAAGCATGCGACACATGATGTTTCTGGCAAAGAATCTGAAACACTGTCAATCAAAGCGGGAAGAATGACTCACAAACAGCCCTCAACTACATGGTTGCCGTGTGAAGGAGCGTTGTCACAGTGTGAATTGTGGTACAACACCTGTATATTGCATGCCGGACTCTCGTTCATGCATTACCCTCACATATTCTATCTGAACACACCGCCACCCACCACCTGCCACTTTGTGCACGGCGAAAACTGATGTGCTACTCCTGTTGGTTTTGCTCCTGGTGGTGCGTGGCGGAGGCCAACCCTGGTGGTGCTGTGCGGGCAGCGATGGCGCGCGGCGTCGGGTCGTCTGGTCTGCACAGTAGTGTTCACCGCTGTGCTGCTGATGTGTTGTACTTGTGTGAAGGAGTTGGCGCTGGCTGTGTGGCAGCTGGTAGCCATCATCAACGCGCATCCAGAAGCAAGGAAGAGGGTCCACAGTGGGGGGGGGGGGGGAAGGAATATAGAAGGGGGGCGCTCAGGCCGGGAACCAGAGGCGCTTGAGTGGCAGGGGGGGGACCTCGCCGCGTGGGGGGGCAGCTCGAAGAGGGGGAGTGAAATGGGAGCCTTCGGGGTTGGGGGTGATCGCGGTAAGTGCTGTGAAAGAAAACTACACTGCTGCGTGATTGTAGCTAGTATGGTTTCCTATAGGTTGGGGACGCACCGTTCTTGGTGTGCCTGCGGTGTTCCTCGGCCAGGGGAAGCGCTGGGGGAGAGTGCGAAAGCGGCCGCCAACAAGCAGCGATGAGTGGCATTGGCCAGCGCTGGACGATACACAGGGGTTGCCGCCTGTGGCCGCCGAAGGGGGCCCAGAGGCGGACACTAAAAGGGGGGAAAAACACTTGAGGGGACCGAGGGGGGAGGGGGAGGGGGGGGGGCAGCGGGAAGCAAAAGGATGAGGCGCTTGGGGGAGGGGGAAGTCACCAGCAGTTCAGTTCTGAAGTCTTTTTCTGAAGTTCCACCCTGTACCCTTCGTTGGCTATTTGGGTTCATGCCTTTTCACTACCTTTCCGGTTTGGCACACCCTTCGTGGTAACTTGGCGTGCTGCTTTACACCATGAACAGCCACATGCCAGGCACTGACCTTTCATGAATTTATTTCCACACAGGCTCTTGGTGCAGCCCAAATCCCACCAAAAGGATGATGTTACCCAGATCATGCCCATCTCGCAACAGTGCAAGTGTACATGCATGAAAAAATGCGTGGCTAAACCCGCACATCTGAACAGGACACGAATAAAAGACCTAGCGCTCTTTCCATTCCTTGCACTGGTTCCAAACGTTTGGCACTGTGGGGTTGTTTTGTGTAGTGCTAGTGGTGGTAGGGTTTAGAGAGCTGGGTAGGGTTTAGACAGGGTCTAGAGAGCTGGGTAGGGTTTAGAGATCCGGGCCAGTGCTCGATAGCCACAGAACAAAGAAAAAGGATCAAGCATCAGGGCATGGCGGTTCGTTCTGGCAGTATTTATGTGAAGCTTCACAATTTCACAACACTGGCACTCACTCTTGGGAACCCGGGGAACCAGAATGGGACCCTAAGGAAGAGGGGGGAAATGAGAGAGGCTACATCGACAGGACTGTAGAACTATAAATGGTATGAGTCAGCAGTAGGAATAGTGCAGACAGCTATACATGTCCAGGATAAGTACATCAGGTAGAGGTACCAACACAAAGGAAAAGGGAAAGATGAATCTCAGACACGGACTGCACATGTGAATTCGAAGCAACGAACACAAAATAACCACCACGTTTGACAATCGCTGGAATTGTGAAGCTGAACATACTGCCAGCACTTTCCTCCAGGTTTTATCATAGAGCACTGATCAATGTCGTGGTATCCACTAGTGCTAGTGATTGCATCGACAAGCCAAGCTTCGCCCTTAAGGGCGCGACAACGTTGACACGAATTCGAATCGTCAAAGTCAACTAAGCAGGTGTCGTTTGTGCGAGGTCGAGCTAAGTTGTCATGCGTTGATTTGCTAGTACATGTATGAGCCTACACACTAAGCAGCCATCCACTAGTGCTTGATCTGTGCAACAGTACAGAAGCCACCGCGATGATGTTTGTTGGGTAGTACACGAGCAGATGGTGACTGGGAGCCAGGTACCTCAAATCTTAGTAAACTGCACAGAAATTTAAACTCCAACATCTGAGACTCCACTTTGGTTCACAAAGTCTCGCACCACACGATAGAGAACTCGCGGTTTCTGCGACGCGTTCTTCGCTTAAAACTGCTAGCGCTTGCACGTTCGAGAACAGATGAATACTTGGCGTACAAATAAGCATGGCATGCCTTCTTTTTCTTGTTCCTGATGCCATGATCGATATCGCACATGCGAAGCGCTAACTAAGGCATGAGCTCCTCGAGGAACGTACCTAGTGCCGACGACCAAACGCTTGTATGCGCGTGTACTAGTGCCTTTAGCACCATCCATTCCTTTCCCCAGCTCTAGATCTACAGTACAGAGAGTGACAATGACGTATGTATCTAGATCTATGTTGTGCGTGCTGATCTCTGTGATCTGCAGTGTATGCATACGCGGTTCCTCCGCGTGTGCCGATCCGAACAGTTATCCGCTAGCGGATGGAGGACTTCGCTGCACGATGCAGTTCTTCGCGACAGGCATGCAAGGCAAGAGCGTGTCCGTCACGCTCGCGAAGCGTGACTACAAGGGTGCCGGCGCTGACACTGTCGTCGAGGGATCGTTCGATTCCGAGAAAGCCAGCGTAAGTTTCGAGCTTTCATGGCTAGGCACCGGTAGGAATCCCTTCTGTTACAACATTGGTTCGATCGAGGCGGCATTCAAGGCTCCGTACTCAACATCTACCATCGACAAGCTCGTGATTGATGATCTAGATCCACGCGAGCCTGGGGCACCGGCCTTCGGCGACTGCTACAAGGTCATTCAGAAGATTTGCAATATTCCCTATTGCACGGGGCTTAGGTGCCACCGTAATGTGCGAAAGTGCGACGTTAGCACGTACGGGACTGTGTATGTGGACCTGTGGTGCCAGGAGTTCAACCGAAACTCTCTGCGAGGAGAGCCGTTTCAGATGTCCTTCAGGCAGGCGTCCTCGCTGACAGCTGGCTGCTAGATGGCAATTGGCTGTTATAGCAATTGGCTGTTAGATGGCGATTGGCTGTCAGGTAGCAATTGGCTTTCAGGTAGCAATTGGCTGATACATCACAACTGGTTGTCAGGTGCCTGCTGTTTACAGCTGTGCATGTGTGCTTCGCTTTTCCAGGCACGATATACTTTATCATGATTCTGCTGTTGTCCTCGGATGCTGCTTGTAGGACTGGGGGGAGACCGGAGGGGGGGGGGGGGAGGGGGCAGCGCTTGTACAATTCCACAGGATTTGTCCTGGCCGGCTACCCCCTCTCCGCCCGGCTACCCCGGCTACCCCCTCTCTCTCCGCATTGCATTGCCTCCGCGTCCTGCAGCCCTCGCCCTCTCGGCATCGCCCCTCCCCTTCGCTGCTGACTCAGCGTCCCCTGCGCGCGTCCCTTTCAATGGGGCCGGCGCCTCCAGCTTGCGCCGATCGCTCTATGCCAATCGCTGTTGGCCAACAGAGCGCTGCCAGGGGCCGTGTGCGGCACACCCAGTGCGTTGGCGGCGTCGCGCTGTTCTGTGTCTGGCGCTGTTTTTATCGTGGTACCTCGGCGTGAGTGATCTGTGCCGCTTGTACGAAACTTTCTCGTTACAAGGAACTTTGTCTCGGTGCCTTTTGTGCTGTGTGCTCCGGCAAGTTCCGCCTTGTGTATTCTGTCTTCGATTTAGCTTTGTGTGTATTGGTTACCATCTTCGAGAGGGTCCTAGACCTGTGTGCTTTTGTGTGGTGGGGTGGGGTGCCGTACCACTATCAATGCAACTTCCACTCTTTAGCCAGTGTGTGTACAATGTGTGTACAGTAGCATCCGGTTATTACGAACCTGGTTTGTACGAACCAAATCAGTGAGATCAAGCGTCGTCCGTGCATTAACCCAGCAGTGAAACCAAGTCATCGTACTTCACACTCTACCCTACACCACGATCATGAAGCGAGGCAGGCATGAGCACTCACCCGCCAGGCGCTCACATCACATGACGTTCTAGCAACAAGCGCTGTGCAGCACATGCTTCGGCCCGGAAGCCCCCGTGTACAACAATTCGAATACATACATGCATGCATGCTCCCACAATAGTTCCCTTGCCACACAGCACAACAGTACATGTGTACATGCATGCAATGCAGTGTGCTTGATCCCCTACAGCTCTGAACAAGATATAAAACCGCGACCCGGGGTGGGAGTACCCACCCCCCCCCCCCCCCACGTTTTCAAACCCCAAACCACAACCCCCAACAATCCAATCACAAAACACAAAGTACAAAGTACAAACCACATAAGGTCCGCCTCCCCATCAACACAATTGGGTTCGCCCCAATTAGGTTTGCCCCATCTCTGGATGGATTTCTCCCCATCTCCCCAATTAGGCTCGCCTCCCCATCACGTGGCAGTCTGAGACGATGCCTGTGACGGGTTGATGAATCAGTCACAGGCTGCGCGTGCAGCGAGGTGTGCTGGCAGCATGCATGCAATGCAAGCAATGCAGTGTGAGCAAGAAACAGAACAACTATCCTGGGAGGCCCCCCCGCCGTCAAAACCCCCGACACATGATAATCAAACCACAAAACACAAACTACAAAGTACAAACCAAACGATGTGTCGCCTCCCCATCAAGTGGCAGTCTGTGAAGCCTCTGAAAGGTTTATGACGCGATCATGGAACGCGCGAAGGGAAGTGCGGTGACCGACGCTCACGAAGGCCATGCCGCGGCCGCGCAGCAACCCATACAGCCTCTCCTCGTTCACAGGGTCCAGCGCAGAGGTGCTCTCGTCCAGGAGCACCAGAGAGGGGTTGGCGAGGAGCACGCGCGCAAACGCGATGCGCTGCTGCTCGCCCAGGGACATTTCGGACGCCCAGTCGGCAACCTCGGCCAGCACACCCTCCTCAGCGGTGTCTGCGCGCTTGGTCAGGCGGTCGAGAAACTCTCCGAGGCCGACCTGCACAGCCACCCACGCGCTTGTGGACAAGCACTTGTAGCCACACGCTTGTAGACACGCGGTTGTGGCCACGTGCTTGTAGCCACGCGCTTGTAGCCAAGCGCTTGTAGCCACACGCGCTTGTACCGCTGAGAAGAATGGTGAATAGTGAAGGTATGAATGGTGGTAATGCATGAATGGTGACTGCATGAAATGTGATAGTGTAATGACAGGTGATGCAATGAAACGTCGCAACTCACAGTTAGTCAATGTGCTGGGCGTGCTGCATGCATGCACCCGGTGGGAGTGGTCATATGCATGTCATGGTGGCGCCACGCGGTAGTGGCTGAGGGACACTCTTGATGTTCCAGTGCCCCAACACGATGCGAACATCGCAATACATCTCAGTTTCGGTCCACCAAAAAAACCCTATGGTGAAACCCCACAAGGCCTTCTGCATGCATACTTAATTGCCTTCTGCGTGCACATATACAAACATACAAAGCCAAAACTATCAAAGGTTATGTATCGTAAAGACAGTGATTAGTTGCGACAGCAGGGCAGGGTCCCGCACCATCCTCATGCATGCCAGCAGCTCAGCGTCGTCCACCGGAGGTGGCTGAGGTGGCTCAGTAGCAACCCCCGCGCCATTTGATGCATTTGATGCATGCGTGTCGGCCCCCTCGCCACCCTCACCTCCATGTGAGCCGTTCCCAGTCCCGTTGCCGCCTGTAGCCACCACACACCTTCAATGCGAGCATGAACGAGGGGGAACACACAGAGTGCATGAGCAGGGTTTGCCGCATGCATGGCTGCGGCACAACGCTAACGCCAGCTGTGATTAGTAATCTACTGAGGTAACCCTCAACACCACCACCACCACCACCTGTATAGTGGGTTACCTCAACACCACCACCACCACCTGTACTGTGGTGGTGGTGGTGTTGAGGGTTACCTCAGTAGATTAGAGCTTTGCTTGGGATGGGTGTGGGGGGGGCTTGCCGTGCTGCTGTGGGAACTTGACACAGCGTGGCACAGCGTTACACAGCGTGGGAAGGGGGGGAGCGCACCCGCTGTGGAGGGCGTCATGCCGGCGCCGTTGTGCGATGCATCCGAAGCATGCACTGCGTCCGAGAACACAGGATACAGCAGCTGCTGCCGCAGCGAGCCCAGCACCATGTAGGGTTTCTGCGGCACCAGAAGCATGCCGCGCGCGTTCGCAGCGTCCCCCTGAATGCATGCATGGGGTTGCGCGGCTTGCAATGAGTCCCCTCTGCTGGTCAGTCATGACGGAAAACACGTGAAAGGTTCTCAAGAGTGAACACTCATCACGTGGGGGGCTGTTATGAAACTGAGACATGTAGCACTACATGTCTCAGTGGTCAGCGACCTTGGTTACATGACAGGGGCAGCGCACCAGGGCTTCAGAGCCAGGGCGCCCCATGCATGATGCGGAGGAAGGGCAACGCACCACGGCTTCAGTTACTATAGTAGGTGTGTGTGTGTGTGGATCTTGCCGCAGTGGCACAGGACTGAGTCCACCTGAGCCAACTGCGTGTGTGTGTGTGTGTGTGTGTGTGTGTGTGTGTGTGTGTGTGTGTGTGTGTGTGTGTGTGTGTGGAGCACTGTTGGTGCAGTGTGCGGGATAGTAACAGTCAAGAGAACATGAAAGTCAACAGACAGACACGAACACAGCTCGTGCTGCACCACTAATGCAGGTGCCTTTCATTTGTGGTGACCACTAGGCACATGCATCAAGGGGGGGGGGGGGGGGGTAGCGCACCAGGGCTTCAGAGCCCGGGGGTCGCGTGACGCGGCCGCGGCCCGCATCCCAGAGCCCCCCGATAACCCTCAACATCGAAGTCTTGCCGCAGCCGCTGGGACCCTCCACCAGTATGCTGCCCCCCCTTGCTAGCTCCACGTCAAGATCTCTCACCAGCAGTGTTGAATAATCGGGGGTGGCTATGGTGACCTTGCTTAGCGCCACAACAGGCCCGTCTGCACAGCACGGTCCGCTGAGCCACACACACGCACCCCTATAACCACTTTTTGCATGCGGTGCAGCATACCAGTTTATAACTGATCTCGTGTCGCAAACCAGGAAGGTAGTAGTAAATATTTGACAATACAGTAGACTCACATTAACGTGTACCCCTATGTGCACCATAATATCGGTCGGGTTAGGATGATAACGAGATAACGCATCGCATTCTGACTTGTTCGTGCTGTTTTGTGCAGCCTGTTCTCGTGCGAGTTAGGACGAGTACGAGTCAACGTGGTACGAGTTATCGTGACTGCACTGTAATAAATACCCACGTCAGGCTATCTAGAGTCGTGAACTAGGTATCATACCTGCGCTGTGATATACATCCAAATAGAGTACTCTTTTGGCTTCAATCTCATGTGGCTGCTCAAAAGTTAGGGGAGGAGAAACGAACTGTCACTGTATCCACAACAGGCGTATCGTGATTGACAACTTGTCAGCCACTGTCAGCCAAACAAATCAACTTCTGTCGTGCTCACCCCGGAAAATAATGAACTGTTGGAAGCAACAGCGCCCAAAATGAATACTTAAAATCATTTCGCTGACATAATTAGCCTTTCCCTATTCCTTTTACAAACCGGAAAGGTAGTAAATAGGCATGAACCCAAATAGCCAAAATCAACTAACACAAAACATCCACC
>JAUMHD010006593.1:0-11360 GCA_032359135.1 Ulvella scutata
GTATTTCTAGACGTGGTGAAGTGTTGATTGTAATGTTCGAGAGACGAGGCGCCAGAGTCCCCTTTGAACTTGGAAAGTTTGATCGCGTCACGAGGCAGGGGTGGCACCCGGGTGACGGCTACAGGGTCAGGGTTGCCAGGGGCGCAACACCCCCAAGCACCGCTGCCGAACTCTGCTAGAGTTCCTGAATCCGCAGCCGCTGGTGACGCAGCTGTCATCCCTATGACGCAGCTGTCATTCCCATTTGGTCTGAGGACCAACGAGTTGATCACCAGTGTCGCTTATTTACATAGAACAATTCTTAATATTTGGGGCTATTTTTGGGCGTGTGCCCTAACAAATTAAGCGACACTGGTGATCAGTGGTCTGGGAACCGCAGTTTGGGGAGAGGGGGCAGATCAGCAGTTGCAGGTGGCTGCAGTATCAGGAGGAGGCGCCTGTCGGGCTGTAAGGAGGAGATTGCTGGCACGAAAACTCAATGTACATGTACATGTGTGGAGCGTTGCCTCCTCCTTGGCAACCGGCACGAAATCCGGCACGAAAACCAACACGGGGGCCGACGGAGCACAAGAATCACGAGAAGGAAAGGGCAGCAACGGAGCGATACAGGCGGATGTTTTGTTACGATTGTAGTCGAATCTACTATATCAGTGACATCATCGCTCCTAGTGGTAGAATACGATCATAACCGATCGGGCGCTTTTGGTATTAGCACAGAACTTTAACATGTTTGCAGGTGATTTACGCCCGGGGGCAAGGGGGGGCCCTGAGGTATCACCCCCTGCCCGGCCCTCCCCCCCAGGACTACCAAATTGTTTACGTTGGTTTTAACATTCTTGACACTGCCCCCTCCCTCCTCCACGTCGGCGGCGCTGGCCCGCGGCCTTGGGCTGTTCTTGTTATGCTGTTTTTTGGTCCCCGCCATGCTGCTGATGTGTGGCGCTTGTGTGCTGGGTTTGGCGCCCTCTCTGGTGGGCTCCTTGCTTCGTTGTTGTATATGTGTGTTCACACTCATTGTACATGCGTGTTCACACTCATTTGCAGGCGTTGCATGGATGCTGGTTACGGTGCTTGCGTTGACTTGTTTCAGATGCTCTATTGTGGTGCACCTTTCGTGCTTGTGAGCCGCACCCTGGTCGATGTTAACTCACTAGGGTCACACATGTACATTAGCCGCATGCATGCTACCAATGAATGTTCCAGACCTTCTCCAGGCTGAACCCTACACCCCTTACAGCAATGCATACAGTGCGAACACTGCAGGCTACTGCTGTTGCAACTTTTACACCTCCTCATGGTGGGTGCTCTCATAAGTGCGTAATTTACAATACCAAATTCTGGAAAGTGCATTGAAAGTCTACTCAAAAAGCCAAAGAACATTGCCTCGCAGGTATGTCGCAGGTGCACCGACAGGACTGCCTGTGCAGACCTGATACACTAGTGTAGCATGTATATAGCCCAGCTCAATACACGTGGTCTTGCACTAAAAACGTTCTTGTCTCATCTACCTGCTCCTCCTCAGTGCCTGCTTCGTAGTCTGCCTCTCAGCTCAACTCTCTGACTATATGTGTTCATTCGCAGGCACATGAGCCATTCTATGGAGTTATGCCAGTCACTTCACACTTCATGTGCAAACCCCAAGTAACTCCTAATGCTCTGCGCAGTTGCACTTTGCGCTTGCTGTGCTGCGCTGTTTACTAACCGGAAAGGTAGTGAATAGGCATGAACGCTTGCTCGCTGCGCTGTGCCATTGTCGATGTCATTTTCACCACCCCAAGCAGCCCCCTGCCATAGGTCCGCCATGCCTCCATTACACGTGCTCACATGCTTCATGAGTCATGCATGAGTCATGCTGGCCCTGCCCTCAGGAGCAGCACCCATGCATAGTAGCCGCTAAACAACGCTAAACACCGCTAAACCGCCAAACACTTTCTGCGCTGCTCGTCCCAACGTACACTCACGAGCCAGGGTGTCTGGCAGCACCCAGAGCTGCAGGGAGCAGCCAAATGTACATGTTTTTGGTCAAAAATAGAGCAGAAAAAGAATCACCGAACCGGGCTTCTGAAGCGTTCGGTTATGCGCCCCAGTGAGGGGCCGCACTGGGGGCGCACTCACTGGGGCCGCATAACTAAACAGCTTTCCTGCCTGCCTGCCCACAGCCCAGTCAGCACCAATCGCATGCATCATGCGCCGACAATCCTAGTGGTACATGTCCTGCATAAATGTGGTGCAAACACAGAGACATTGTGTGCCTGGCCTGCGGACACGGTGCAGGTGCGCCCACACCAGGTGCGGGTTGCTCTCCCTATACTGCTCTGTCCCGAAAACACGTCCGCGGAACCTTCTGTCCCACTGCGCGGCCGGAACCTGCATTCTGCTATGCTCCGCCCCGGACAGCTACGCAAGATAGGCAGCGGCCTCGAGTACAAAGTGGTGGCCGAATTGGCCGAATTGGCCGAATTCTCCGCCTATTCTCTGCTCTGTCAGAACGAAGAGAGGAGTGTCCCTGCCCTTTTGTGGACAGGTACAGGTCTGCCTGTACCAGCCATTGGCAGGCTTCTGACCTTCAGCTTTCAGCCATGGTAAGGCAGCAGCCATTGCAAGGCTTCTTCGACTTTCTGATCTTGAGGTGGAGAATGCTTTCATGTTGATCGGGGCAAGTGTGAAACAAGGAGCATGTGTGATACTGTGATAGGCAGCGGGTGCGTCGGCTATTTGCTGACCTCTCACTTGTCTGCTCTGTCCGGCTGCATAGAACGCTGCTGGGTTAAAGCTTGTCACGCTGGTGGTTCTGAAGTTTGCTTGCTATGTGAGTCACTTCGATCACCAGTGTCGCTTAATAAGATAGGGCAGTCCTGAATACTTGGGAATATTTCATAGGCGTGTGACCGGAAAAAGTAAGCGACACTGGTGATCACTGCACGCGTCCCGCTTCTCACACTGCAGTGCACTTGTGGCCACCTCAATTGTAAGGTCCGTCGGTGCGGGAGGGGGGGGGGGAGGGGGGTGCAGGCGGGTATCAGTCATACCGAATTTCAGCCTTCCCGCAAATACAAGTAGGGACCGATCTGATCGACCCCGGGGGGCTGAGCCCATGGGGTCTAAAAGTGTGCGCATCCATGCCTTTTAACTGCCTTTCCGGTTTGTAAAAAGTGACGCGCGGGGTCAAAGAATGTACGCGCATTCAGTGCGTTCTGCAGATGCTTATAATCACTGAAGTTATGCAGGTGCAGCTGCCGGTAGCCCAGGAACACTCTGCGCCATGTGGGTGGCCACAGGAGGCGCAGAGAGCGGCTGTGACGTGATTGGGACCATTGCAGTCGCAGTCACAGTCGAGGTCACAGTCGCAACGGACGTGCCTCCTGAAGCAGCGGGTTGCAACCGAGAGGAAGCTGCTGCTGATGCGGTCACTGTTGCTGAAACTACTGTTGCTGCCGAAGCTTTGCGGGCTGTTGCTGAAGCTGATGCTGCTGCTGCTGCTGTTGCATCTGCTGTTGCTGCTGAAGCTTTGCAGGCTGTTGCTGAAGCTTTTGCTGGTGTTGTTGCTGCTGCTGCTGCATCTGCTGTTGTCCGGGCTGTCGCTGTTGATGTTGCTGCTGCATCTGCTGCTGTGTGTGCTGTGCTGTGAGGTCTGCGCTGTTCTAGCTGTCTATGGGAGCGGTTGTGACTGGTTGTGCGTCTGCTGGGGCCAGCCGCGGGATCTGCATGAAGCGCGCGAGTCAGCAAGTCAGCAAGCAGGTGTGTCACATGATGGAGGGTGCACTGCATGAAGCAGGCACATCACACACAGCATCGCGTTCAAACCAAGCGTCCCTTTCACACAAAGCGTGTCACACGAATCCCCTCTTTCCTATGACCAATTACAAACTGTAAAGGTAGTGCGTCACACGAAGGGCCTCTTCACACATAAAAAAGACAGCGAACATGCATGAATGAATGAGAGATTACAGCGACAGGGCTGGCCCTGTCCATGGGCTGTGCTTCATGAGGCACATCGAAATGAGTTGTGCCCTGGCTCGTGGTCGTGGAATTGTGTTGCGTCATTATTATCGCAGTTTGGCTAAGAGTGCTGGGAAAGACTGTCATGATGGTGCTGTTGTGCCATTCGAGTGAAGTGGTGGATGTTTGGTGTTGGTTGCTTTTGGCTATTTGGGTTCATGCCTATTTACTACCTTTCCGGTTTGTAAGGTGGAGATTGCATCGACAGGGCTGGAGAATAGGGAAGGAAGTGACGTTACGCCTATCTATCTCGCCCTCAAAGGCGAATCAAAGGCGAAATTTTCTGAGAGAGCAGAAATAAAAGGCATGAACCCAAAAAGCCAAAGCAACCAACAAAAAAGAAGCTCCACTTTACTTGAATGTCACAACAGTGCCATCACGAAAATCTTTCGCAGCACTCTTCGCCAAACATGCATTTACCGGAGTGCCTAGAATTGAAGAGGGGGGGTATCACAATGAAACGACACCATGGTACAATGCTGCAATGGTTAGTTCGGTTAAAACTCAGTTAAATAATTCGCGCATGGAAGTCAGAGTCCGCCATAAACCAGCTGCAAAAGAAGGGGCGATGAAACCCAAAACAGTCTCAAAAACGCATTGACTTGCGACCGATGAAGCTGCGAATGTTTTCAGAAAACAAATGGGCCTGCGGCCGATGAGGTTCTCACGATTATCGAAAATATTGCGATGGAAATTACTCGTCAGTGATGCAGAGTCGTCACTGGTGCAAACACCGCTGTAGAGGTAGTTATTCACACCTGGAAGTCAGAGTCCAGCTCCTGGCTCAGAGCTCTGCTGCGCCGACTCTCTTTGGTCTCCTTTGTGGCGCTGTTTGCTGCCGCATCAGGACTTGTAGCAGTTGCATCAGAACTAGGACTTGTAGCACTAGCAGCACTTGTAGCAGTTGGATCAGCACTTGTAGCAGCTGCAGCACTTGTAGAACTAGGACGTGTAGCACTAGCAGTTGCAGTTGCAGCACTTGTGGCAGTTGGAGCAGCACTTGTAGCAGCTGCAGCAGTTGCAGCACCTGTAGCACTTGTGGAACTAGGATTTGTAGCAGCTGTAGCACTAGCAGTTGTAGAACTTGTAGCAGTTGCATCAGGACGTGTAGCACTTGCAGCTGTAGCAGTTGTAGCAGTACTCAGTGAGGGCACACTATCAGACCGGACGTCACTTGCGCCTGCACTCGCACTCCCAACCTCCAAAGGCGCTTCAGCATCGCTGCGCTGTGATCTTCGTGTTGAGAACGACGGCAACCAACTCTTCGGAACTCTGAACGTAGAACCTTCCGCTTCAGAACCTTCCTTCTCGGAGCCGTCTTGGGCTTTACGAGACAAGAATGCTGGCAGCCTCCTTTTTATCTCGTTCTCTGAAGGAACGGAAGGAGGCGAAGACTGTTCGGTCCTGTCTAATCTGAGCACTGAGCCGTCAGTGTTTTTCATGACCATGTTGCCGTTGTCATTGTTGCTGTTGTTGTCCTGCGGTGTTGTGCGAGAGAATATCTGTGGTAGTATCCTGTGCCGTTGGTTTGTCTCTGAGCCTGAGGCTGAGGCTGTAGCACTGCTTTCTTGGTCGGTATTGGAGAGGTTCAGGGGGGGGTTAGGGTTAGGGGGGTCCACCACCAACGGCGCCCCTTCATCTGCCTCTTTGCGCGAGAAGAATCTCGGAAGCCTGATCTTGCGCTCTCCTGCATGCATGCAGGGTTGCTTTTAAGGAATTGGGCAAAAGTAATTAGTATCGGCGACATATTCATAGGCCCGCGGATAGTTTTATAAAGTGTTTTGGCTGAACCCTACGGAAGGTTAATCTCGTCGCGTGGGTTCGTTTGGGAGGGATGCTGCATAGACCAATTCATGAATTTTTGATGCTTTTCTGGGGCGACGTCCGCTCAAAACGACCAGTTATTTCGTCCCAGGCCGGTAAATCGGCACTAAACACAACCTTGACGTCATGGCGCAGCAGCCTCAGGTCACCGCGTGTCAACTGGTGGCGAACAAAAAAAAAACTAATCGGGAACCACGCCATGGCAACATGGTCAAGAAAAGAACATGGTGGTCTTCGTACTCAACTTCATACTGGTGGCTACAGGTGGTCAATTTTGGTGTCTACAGGTGGCCACAGACCTGAACAAGCGTACATATACACATACAAGCACACCTGCAGCCACAGGCTCTCCACTGGTCACAGGTCCTTGTGCTCCGCCGCCAGCCACCCCTGGAGCAAGTTCAAGTTTGGGGGCTTGAACAGGCGCTGCTGTGCTGAGAGGGGTGGTGGCAGGCTCGGGCTTCTGGGGCGCGGCCTGCGGAGCAGGTGGTGGTGGTGCAGGTGGTGGTGGTGGTGGAGCAGGGTCTGGTGCTCTGTACTGCCTGTACTTTGCCTCGAGGCCCAGCTCTGACTCTATCTGCACCCACAATGCTCTTTTATAACAATGCTATTTTATAGCAATGCTATTTGATAACAATGTTCTTTTATAACAACGCTCTTTTGTAACAACACTGTTTTGTAGCAACACTTTTTGTGTCAACAACTGAAAGCTCATCGGGAACCACGCAATACCGAAGAAGGGCTTGGCGTGGGTGGCGTGGTGGCCACACCAAGCCATTCTTGGGTATGATATGGTGCCCGTTTACCTACGATAACTCTTTTTGCACTGTACGTCGCCTGCTGAGAGAGGCTCTAAGCATGCATATGGGGCAGATGCACAGCGTGGGAGGAAATCCAGCTGCCTTAGGGTTGTTCGCGTTCGACAAAACTGCGCCACGATGTCGAAACTAGAAAGAGAGTGTGTAAAGTTACAGGCATATGTTCTAGCAAGTGTGCATACATACTAGTGTATGCATGTACTCCTTTCATTCACAACCTAGACACACGCATACATACCCGCACACATACAGCATGCAAACTGTGTGTAAAGTTACAGGATTAACTCCATAGAATGGCTCATGTACCAGCAAATCACGAGAAAGAGAGTGGGCCCAGGTGGGAGCTAAAACAAGCACCACGCATCTGATTCATGTGTGCAATAGCAACACAAAAGAGGAACCAAAATACACTAGTATGTATGCCCGACTCAGCCTCTTAGTGAGCAAAGAAAAGCCTCTGCGTTTCTTTTCACGATTGCCTTTGCTAAGTTGTCATGCGTTGATTTGCTGGCACATGAGCCATTCTATGAAGTTAATCCTGTAACTTTACACACAGTTTGCATGCTGTATGTGTGCGGGTATGTATGCGTGTGTCTAGGTTGTGAATGAAAGGAGTACATGCATACACTAGTATGTATGCACACTTGCTAGAACATGTGAAGCCGAAACGTGAAGCCTGAAGTGATCAACGTCAAGGTCCATGGTCACATGGATACTGCTGCCATGTGTGATCCCTTGCTACCATGTGTGATTCAACATTGTGTAGGTAGTAAACATAAGTTGCATCCAGGGGGGCGTAAATAAATAACACCACTGCTGCTGGAATGATGCTTCTTTTCTATGCGTGGCTGGTCCCTTGCTACCACGTCTGATTCAACAGGGAGCTGCACCTGGCGCACAGGAGAAGGGAGAAGCCACTTCGGAATGCCAGGTGGTGCTGGCAGCATACTCTTCAGAGAGCCAGGATCCAGCAGCAGCAGCAATACCAGTGCGGATATGGCTACTGGCAGTATGTACGGAGTGATCACTAGTCCCAACACGAAAAGGATTGCGATCGAAGTTATTGCAGGCTGTGATGCACTGAACAGAATGATCCCTGTCAAGAAATCGACAGCTGCATCAGGATTCTTGATCACTGTGTAGCCCACAGATACGAACAGAGCAGGCCATAGAATGAATCTCCAGAGCGCCTGCGACAGATACAGTTCGGTTTTGGATATGATCTGCTGTGTGGATTGTTCTTGAAGCTATTGACCTTCGAAGATCAAGTATCAACAGAAGGCGACACAGCATTTGCACAACTTTTTCACATGCAAGCGACTGAGGCTAACTAATATAGCGTTCGTCTGGAGTGCCAAGAATGTGTAAAGTTACAGGCATAACTCCATAGAATGGCTCATGTACCAAGCGCCACGTACCCAGTGCCAAGATGACTTGGAGGAATTCCTAGACGCGGTTACAGTGTAATCAGATCTAGGCCTGACCCTTGGCATACAGGTTCCTATGAATGGTTGGTTGGTTCTCGTGAAGATCTTGCCATGGTGTTCTAGTCATATCCCTGATCATTCTGATTCTCACTGTGCACATAAGCGTTGCTCTATCATTGTGACAATTTTCCAGGCAACCAGAAGTTTATGTACTGTTCCACAATGCTGAGGTCTAATTAGGGTGAGGTCAGGGTCACGACGAGGTCTACATCAGGGTGGAAGGATGGGGAAATGGCTGGATCAGGGCAACACAGCACTGATGCCTAAGCACCGCATGCTGCACCTTACTTGCTGCATGCTGCACCTGACTTGCTATCTAATTGAAATGATTCACAAGCGCGGTACATGGCCAGATAGGCAGACAGTCACTTGCAAGGGGATCATAGGGTGCTTTTTAACAGACCACCAGATCATCACAAGTGCTGCTGTCTTCCACGCACAGGCATGGAACGTCAGGACAGCAATGCTAAAATTGCCCGTTTAATGAAGCGTCGAACCTTGATTAGACGTGGAATTGCGACGATGAGTGCTCCTGCGCCAACTAATGTCCAGAAAGGATGTGTCAGAAGAAAACTTGTTACGTCCATCACAGTCGCAGACGACGCATATGATGCCTCTGGAAAGATCACGGATACAATAAGCATGGTCAGGATGGTGAAGCATGGCTCGATGAACACCCTCGGTGCTCTGGTCGGGCTGCAAGTGTTGCTCCTGCTTCTTGAGATGCTAATTCCTCGACCAGCCGCACGCACTGCAGTGACCCTCTGTACAGAAGCGTGCCCACGGTGACTCTTAGATGATCCTAAAACCGTGCCGGTTTTGTATCGTAACAAGGGAGTCATAACCCAGCACCCAAAAAGTCCACAATCTTGACAACTGGCAGTGTGCACGTGCAGCCAGCTATCTATGAAAGCAAACACACCAAATGTTACTGTTAAATTGATGAATCAGGCGCGTTCGGTACTTCTAGGGCGGAAGTATGGCACTGAGGTGAGCTGGTTTGTGATTCATCTGAAAAGCACTTGGAACCAGGGCAAATGGTCGCCAGATTGTATACACCCAAGGAAATTCTCCTGTTCACAAGTTACACCGTTCCAGATATTGTCTGCAGCCTCTAGTGTGTCGAGAGGGAGTCAATATAACCCCTAAGACACTTCTCACAATCGTCTGCAGAATGCGAAACGCTGCACCGCGCGCGAAATCTGCATTGACTTCATGCTGCATCGTGAAGCTTCATGGATCGTTCCTTGTCTAGCTGATGTTTGCTGTACTCTAGAGTTGGATTGTTCGAGCATGTCTCACTGAACTGCACGTATACGTAGATTGGTAGATCAGCCCTTTACTATGAGGGGAATATCGCTCTCTGGAGCTGCTCGAGCGTTCGGCGGGTGGCGAAACAGTTGGAGCAGAAGCATGGGATCGTCGCCGGCTTCTGGAGGTGTGACGTTCGAAGGCGTGACAGTATATCCGCCATCGTTTCGTCATCAAGCACTTGCTGAGATTATGGGGGGCATGATGTGGTCATGGCTATTCATTCGGTGCTACCACGACGGGGAAGCCGTGCTGTTTGGTCATGAAGGCCACCTCGAACACGGCCTCCACGAGCTGCTTCACGGTGAGGGGCATGAAGAGCATCACTAAGCTGCATCGGGTTGCAGTCGTGTAGCCTTCTCATTCAAGCAGTGCCTGGCCTGTAGGACCAATGACATATCAGAAGGCCTGGACAGATCAGTTTGTCAGTGTGAATGAACGGTGTAAAACTTAGAAATGCGACAGAGCAGCTTCCTGCTGTGATTTAGCACGGCAAAGTGTCTTCAAGCAACATGTAGTCAGGCAACGTCAGTGCGGGCATCTTCGACCCGCTGTAGACCACTTGCTTCTGTAAGAACTCCCTTGCATAGTGCTGTTTAGAGTACCTGTGTTGGTTCTGTGCCGATGTGCCATATGTTGTGCATAATGCTATTACAAATATGGGCGCTTGACACCCCTGAATCGCCAGTCATCATCATCGCTGGGTAAAGAGATAGGCACGAACCCACGGCATGAGAGAATAGTCTGATGTCTAGGGTCCGCTGAAGTGAAGTTGTGCGTACACAAGCGAACAGACCTGTTCCTACTCAGTCGGGCAATTATTTCCCCATACTGTTGAACATAGCCAGTCTACTTCAACCACTGGACACCTGAGCTCAGATGTCCAGTGGCTAAAGTAGACTGGCTATGTTAAACAAAAGATGGGTTACACCAGTGTCACATACGGACCTCGAAACGTGGTCTGTATCTCGATGCCAGCATCAACCAGTGAATCAGACCCTGCAGCTTCGAAAGTGTACCGTACTCGCACAACACCTGGCCGGCGCAGACGCTACTTGCGGCGCCTAAGCGACCTACCCACTCCCCTACGCCACTCCTTCGCACCTTTTCCTTGGTGGTACAGTCCTCGCCGTGAGGCGGGTCACAAGACCCCAGGCATACCCTATGATAGTCGTGTTCACTGATCACCAGTGTCGCTTAGTTAGATAGAACAATCCTGATTATTTTGGACTATGTTTTGGGTGTGTGACCCGACAAATGAAGCGATACTGGTGATCACTGGTCGTGTTACAAGCCCAAGACAGGTAGAAGCCTGGTGCTTATAAACAGTGGGCAAGTAGCGGTACTGTGAAATACCAAGGGGGCATTGCTATATATGTTTTGCATGTACACTCTCGCTAAGTCGCATCGACGCAAAAGAGACCTTTTCACGCTGCCTCTGGTTTTTTGTGACCCAGCAGTCATAGCGCATTACAATCCTGCTGCCGAGTGGTGGCGGGCAACCTGCGGGCGGCCGCCATGCGTGCGGCGGCCATGGCGGGGTGCCGGCGGCCCTCCCCTGTGAGCTGTGTCTGTAACCCTGATCATGTTGTCTTGTAATCTACATCGCTGCTCAACTGCGCTGTTTGTGTTCTCATTCTTTTAAGCCCCTTTTTAGTGCCTTGACCAAAAAAATGAAAGCTAATCGGGAGCCTAGCCATGCCCAACAAGGCCTTCGGCCTCAGCACCCCCGAAGGGGTGGGACAGGGACATACAACCCCGGGCCACACGGGACCACGAAGGCAAACACAGAGGCTGCAGAGAACTCCGCACAATGTTACAAGCAAACGCAGGGTCGCCAACTTTTAGGCCCCTCTGCTGAGGGTTACTTGCAGAACCTTGCTACTGTTGCTTGTTCCACTGGTGTTGTAGATCGTGGTCT
>JAUMHD010006604.1:0-11347 GCA_032359135.1 Ulvella scutata
TGTGCCATTCGAGTGAAGTGGATGTTTTGTGTTAGTTGCTTTTGGCTATTTGGGTTCATGCCTATTCAATACCTTTCTGGTTTGTAAAGATACGTACAACAACTCATTCTTTTCCGGGGTGAGCACGACAGAAGTTAATTAGTTTGGCTGATACTGGCTGACAAATTGTCAATAACGATACCCCTGGTTCGGTCCCGCTGTTCCACCATCGCTGACTACATCCTCGTGCGTAGGGCTCTAAATTAGCGGATTAGGATTGATGAGCGAAAATTTAGGATTGATATTCACCCTCATAATCAATGGCTAATCGGCATTTTGGGATTTATTCAATTTCTGGTTAGCCCTAACCAATAACATTGATTACTATTAGTTCTAATCCTAATCAACTGTTTGCCTACTTGTCAATCAATTATTCATACCATTTCGAGAAAACAGACTGGTGCACTGTTGTCATTCCAGTGGACACAAAAGACTGCTCACTTGACATTATAGCAACAACAGTCGCGCTCTTGCATCGTCCTGCTAGATCGGCTGTGGAGGCACCTTCAGTTTCACAGCACTTTGAGGTGCACGTGCAATACTGGGCCCTTTGAGGGCGTTTTGGACCGGACAAACTGATTGGGCGACTGAGGCAACCTGCAACCTGCCATGCATATCCTTTTGCCGCTTTTCTGGGGGATGTTAAACTCCGGCGGCTCGATTTTTCCAGCTGATTCGGCAGTTTGATCCAACTATATATTTGAAACCAAAACAGAAGACCCCAAATTTGACCTCGAAGCTGAGTTCAAAACTCGAAAGTTGAAGTACGCATTGAAACATCACGATAACGAGGACGTGCACATGGCATTGTCATAATAACGAGGAGGAGGAGGAGGAGGAGGAGGAGGAGGAGGATGTATTGAGCCCCTGTGGCAAACATGTTGGGGTGTAGGTTGGACTGTATGAGCCCAGATTCTGTGGCATGACGATCAGGTCGTGGTTCCACGAAAATCAACAACCATGCACCTCCAGCCACCGACGAACTGGATTTCGATGGTGCTTCTGACGGCTCACTATGCACGGACACAGACGAGCTGAAGATGCACGACTCTACCCGCCATGGATTCTCGCAATATGCACGGCACGTCATCGTTCAAGTGCGCCACCCAAAAAGTACATCACAGCCGGCGCACGAAAGATTCGAACTTTGAAGAAACGGACAGCAAGAACCACGTTGTGGCTCCACAACGTGGTTCTTGCAGTCCATTTATTCAAAGATCGAATCTTTCGTAACGATCCCTATTCAACCCCGAGGCAGGTGATTCGTGTATTCATGCATGGTGCCCCAATAGTAAGTGCACCAAAGGAATCAGAGAGCGGTGGCTGCACATTTGTGTTGTTCAAAGTCGTTGAAACTTGCCCAGATTCAATCCACGGACACCTGGGAACTGTCAAATGTTAGTCATCATCGAGGGAGGTACCCTTGGATCATTTCTGGAATTACAAAGTGGATGTGAAGTATTGTCTAGACTATCCGGCGGGTTGTAGAGCTCTGGATGCACATCATGACGTCACCCCGCTGCATTGCACTGTCCTGTCGTGTCTAACTCACCAGTGTTTTGCCTCAGTGGACTTCCTAGAACTCCTGGCTCGTCAGCTATGTCAAACATGGGACAGATGCTTGTAGTGCATGCAGATTGCGGCCGCGCACGGAGCTTCGCATGCGGACGTTCTCACGGTAGCGCCCGTGCAGTGCACAACTGTGCTAGGCGGCACCGTCAAAATCGCCCAGCACTGCGCCTCTGAAGGTTTTCCCATCCAGGTACGGTGCTCACTGCTAGCTGGCGCTCCATGCATGCACAGTTACATGTACGGAATACAAACCCATTTAACCCCGCTGATTTCGTTCGTACTATCCAGTGGTTCCGATTAACCATTTCAACTTTAATGTGTGATCACGATTGGAGCTGCTTGGTCTTACGAACATTCGTACCCACCAGACATTACTGTATCTTCCTACCACGTGTGGCAAAGGAATGAGGCTAGGAGTGAGCAACATCACCCGATACCAAAAGTTGCCCTATGTTTCCTTCTTCTTCCATGCAGTGTTCTCTTGCGAGAGATGGTGTGTGGTGTGCGTGCCGGTGCCCGGCGGGGGCGGGGCGGTGGTTCCCGCAAGTACGTGTGTGGGCAGCTGTGCGTTCGTGGGAAAATTATTTCTACGCCCCGAGGAGGAGGGAGGGGGGCCGTGCATTATGACACCGCACACCCCCAGAGACAGCTTCGGATCGTATCACTGCTTGACTTGTAGTTTTACAGCCCAGCGACTGTTTACATCCCAGCAGCCCCAAATACTGCTCGTGTACATGACCAGTCAGAACCGAGGTTGAAAGTGCTCAGGTCGGCAGGTTAGATTACGCCAAGGACGACAACATTCCAGAGTGGAAGATTCGTTACTTGAAGACTAGCAACGCCCCTGGTAGCCAAAACCGCAGTCCCACTCTAATGCGGTTCTTTCTGAAGGAGATCAACGAAAAGATCGAAGATTCCAGGTGGGGGCTCACTCAGGACGAGGCGCTCGCGCTGATGGGCTCTCACACAATCCTCATGACGCAAGCATGCATGACGACAGGTGATGGTGATAGCGAGATTTCACCTGATATGGGCGACCGCACGTGTGGTGGAAAACGCGGCGTGCAGAGGATGTTCAACTGGGACAATTCCTTCTTCCAAGTGCGTTTCAAATGTACAGCCAGCTCTGGGTGCATGTTGCGGTTTGATTTTGTTTTTCGCGTGTGGCACCATGGACAAATAATGTGTGTGGTGCGTTCTAGGGCCACAGCTATGGTTCCGTAACGGGTTATATCTCACAACTCGCAGATTTAGTTCGTTCCTGTTTGTGCTTGTCCCAATCCTTTGCAAAGGTCAGGCCTTAGCACCCCCAAAGGCCTTCACGGGTGTCGAGGCCATACCCAGGCGAAAGAGAGGAACGTTCCCCTCTTCGACACATAGTTCTGGACTTGCACCCATGCATGATGTAATCAGCGATACGAGATCTCATGCAAAAGAAAACAGAGAGATAAGATGCACCTGCGAATGATCATACATGCATGCAGGAAGTTAATTCTGTTAGATTTTCCCCATTCGTAATGTTGGTTTTTTTTCCATTTCGGCGTGTAACAGCGACTACATCATGCAGGACGTGACCAGCGGAACTTGCTTCCCAACGAACCAAACCACTGGCAGGGCCTTCAACGAGCAGGAGCACGCAGCTTTCACACAATGCGGCTTCAACAGCCCGGAAGGATTTGAACTCGGAGAACAGCTCGAGTGCAACGTGCGTCTTGATCCTAGTACCTCACACCCCCAATTTCCCAAGCTCTGAACTTCCGTTCCATACAAACAGGTTAGACATATTCTCAACTCGTTGCCAGATAAATGCCTATTTGCATGCACAATCCCTTCTTACGTCTGCTTTACCGAAATGCAGTAATTCTACTACTGTGGCGCAGGGGCCGAACCTCAAAATGAATATGGAGTAGTTGCCTAATGGATGATTTATTCGCTGCGCCCTTTTATCCAGTTCCGTCGATGCAAAACCTGGGATTTGGATGGTCTGTGTCACGTGTAATTACATTAGAGCCACTTTCAGGCAATGACCACGGCAACAACGGAGGTGCTCGCGGAGAACAACGGCGAGAAGCAGCTTGAAGGCCTTGTGAAGCATAGCGCATTCAACCAAGGATGGCTCCATGGCGTCTGGGAGTCGGATGACAGAGCCGCACCATGCTGTGGCTTCCAGTGCGAAACATGTGAAGTGAACCCAGAACAGAAGTTTTGGTGTGGAGGTATCATCAAGGTTCGTTGCGGCCTCGCAAAAGCCCTTCGCCAATGTCGGGCAGAAAGAAATCATGTTGATCGCCTTCTTTTGCGTTTCGTGCATGGCGGTGCCGAAACTCCTTATTATGGCCTTGCTCCCTTTTGCTGCAATATCTTTATTTAGGCCCTCAAATCACTGAGATTATAACTTCCAATTGGCATGGGTATGCCAAGGACGGTGACGAGGCAGGTTAGTTAGGGGGAACTTGTGGCTGGTATGGATGCTGGTACAACATGCCTTGTCTTGCTATAAATTTGGACTTCGCTTCCAGCTCATCGGCGCGAAAAATACAATATGCCACCAAATTTCACAGACGTTGAATTTGAACCCGCTGTTGTTTGCATTCACAAGGCACGACCACACGCAGCTCAGAAACATTACATTAGTCTCTAACTGGCTGTTCCTGTCGTGGCAGCACCGCAGCCACTTTTAGAGAGGTAATCTATGTTTGCGCAAACATGTATGCACACAAGAAAAGGTGAATGGGCTGCTCTGCAAGTGAAACGATATCAATACCAGTAATTACGGTTACGTAGGTCGTTCGGAGTTCCGCCGACACCGTTATCTATACCGATTGTCGTGTTGGATTCACCTTTGGTTTTCACTACTCCTCAGACCAGGCCAGTTCGTCAAGTGCCCGCTTTCAGGATCGCATGCAGGGCTGGCAATCCCCCTTACTCAAACATAAGTGAAAACGGTTCTTCACGGCGAATCTTGGATACGGATCAACTATCCGTAATGTTCAACAGCGAAGAAAGGCCATCATGAGCGATTTCATAACCGATGACCATTCAAAGCATCCAAGCCGTGTCATGTAGTTTGATACATGCAGGAAAAAAAACGGCTTTGGCCGTACACCTACATGAACTGCGACTTCAATCAGGTTTTCGTGAGGGGTGGCGCGGACTACTGCCGCGTGGGATTCACTGCCAAGAGGGGCCAGTAAGCTCCTGACGCCCCATTCACTGCGCTTGTTTCTCCTGTCTGTTCTTCCGTCAGTGAGCGCTCCTTGGGTATGGCGTACTTCCCGATCACAGTAAGTAGCTGGATTTCTCCGTGTGTTTGCCTGCCTGGTGTCCTCTCCTGCGTGTTCGCAAGTTCCTGCCTCTGCTCCTCCACTCTCGGCTGCTTCTGTTCCTATCTGTTCTGGTATTATTTTCGCTGGGCCGTCCTAGGATGCCCCCACCCTTCCGACTACTCAGGTCCTTCGGGGTTGGCGAGATCCTTGACGGCGAATTTGCTTTCTTCAACGAGCAAGCTTTTTCGATGTCTTCCTCATATTTGTGTTCTTGACCTCCTGATACTTTTCATGCGTGTAACACGGTGTGTCCATTATTTTTCCTTCGTATCTGTCTGCCAACAACACGTTTTCACTGCTTTCGTGGGGCTGGAGTGCAGGGCACAGAAGAAGAACAAAACTAGTATTGTGCAATTTGTGTCGCTGTTCGAGCAACCTGGACAAGCCTCCGTGCACACATTTACGCACGTTTCGGTTTGTTTCGTCACCTTGATTATCTTTTTTGTGAATTTGTTCAGAAGGGGTTCCGTCCAAGGGGCCAGTTTCGAATCTTGCAGCAATAGCAGCCTCCTGTCGACATTGAGGGATCCTCTGTGTAGGAGCACATTTTCGAAACCTCGTCTTTCCCAGAAGCTCCTTGAAGACATGGCTACCATGTCCGTACAATTATTTACTATCTGTTCTTACAAGGCATCCCTTAATTGCGGGGAGTACTCCAGCACGTGGCGTTGATGCCGCACCTCAATAATAAGTACCATACCTAGCATACTGGAGTCTGCAACGAAACCATTCTGAGGGTCTCTTCTTTTTAATTGAATGTTTGTCTGCTTTATAAAACTTTTTAGCATATATCAATCCCCCTTGCATGCAGACATAGTCCTGAATATGAACAAATACATGCAGTGACAAGTGGGTAGACAAGGGCCACAACCGAGCTGAGGTCGTAGAGCTTCTGGATGGCTTTGCAGATGTCATGAGCACTTTCAGGGATGATAGAGGTGCTTGGGAGCGCACCTATGCCATAGCATTCTGCAAGCTTTCCGACATCGGCACTACGTACGCACCCGGAAAGGTGCGACTGAAAAATGTTTCATTTTTTTAACGGTTTGATGTCACGATATGTTTAGACATGGCAAGACTCGAAAGCCGTGGTCTATAGAAAGCCGTGGTCTATAGAAAGCCGTGGTCTATAGTAAGCCGTGGTCTATAGAAAGCCGTGTTTTGTAGCTATATCCAAATGTGCGTTGCAGGTGGCGTTTACAGATGCTTTCGAGATGGCAGGCGACGGGTGTCTGTCCACTACCGACATGCTGTGTCCTAAACAGTTCGAGACTTGTGACCTGAAAGATTTTGCGAGCATCCCAGTTGGAGCCCCTTTGACGTCTGGTGATGTTGACAGCCCCGCGGTACGATAATATACCTTTGAAATTCGCAATCGCAACTATAACATGTGCCCCACTTAGAAGTGACGTGTTGGTTCGTGCACGTGAAAGAAACCAAGTGTTATCATGCCTTGGAATCGAACTTTCAAGCCGTTCTGGACGAACTGGATCTGGGCATTTAAACATTTCCAACTTTATGCTTCGAATCGAAGTGGGATCCGGGAGAAGATTGTTCGGGAGAAACTGGTGCATGGTACAGGATCGCAGATAGGTGGTTTCCTCGTGTGCACACGCAGAGGAAATCGAAGGGGAAGACACGGCTGCCCCGGCACCATCTCCCTTCACAGTCCCAGATGACGAGGGCCATGTACTTGAGGAGGTTGTGGAGGAAGTGGGAGAGCGCATGGGTGAAGCAGATGACGGTGCCGACACGGAAACACTCGAAGAAGAGGATCAGGTCGGGATGCCAGTCCATATGTCCAAGGAAGAGATTGAAGCGGCCAGAAATGCACCATGCTTCCATGGCCACGCCGACAAGAAACTCAAGCGATCGTTGATGAAGCTTGGTACTGTTGCAGGAAGCATGTAGAAACTTCGTAGAAATCAATTGCAGCAATAAAACTGTTCAACCGCTGTGTAATAAATCGCTGCCATTCATATTGTCTTTGTCTTGATCTCTTATTTTGGGTGACTGTGTGCTGAGGATGACGTGCCAGCACTGCATAGTAAACTGGAGGTTTGAACAAGTGTACTCTTGCTTGAATGCATGCATACATGCCTGTCCTCTAGTTGTACAATACCGAAACACAAGTGGCACCGTTTCGTTAAGGGCGTTAAGGAAAGTATGTCTTGTTATTTGAGATATGCCCCTTTCATTACCTGAGTGTGTGTAAGTTCCAACTCATTCACTGATGCGCATCAGTGAATGCACATCTATGATGCGGCCGAGAATGCGGCACGCCGCATTCTCTGCCGCAGCTGTATGTGGTAACATCTCCTTGTACCCTCCCCTCTGCTGCTCCATCCTATACTACATGGTCACCCCTTACAAAATTCGCCCTTCTCATGCACCGGGCTGCATCTACTCGATGTTCAGAGACTGGGTTGTACAGCTCCATGTACAGCCATAAAATCGACTCTGGTTCAATTCGATCATTTATGCCGAGAACGATATTGCGATAATAGTGGGCGTAAGATATGATGGGGTCGTTTGTGACAGTAGATCTGCAGGCAACAGACACACATTCTGGTGACATGCGAGCGCGATCACGAAACTTGCAGACACGAGTTTCATTTGTCTCTGGTTTATGTTTTGCGTGTAAAAAAGGGGGACTTTGTGTGATGTAACGCTACTATAAGGGCGAGCGGGTCAGTTGAGTGTTCAAACTGCGCGAGGTGCAAAGCTTACGCATAAGTTTCCAACGTGACTTTTTTTGTATATCTCGTATTGTAATTTTGTGTATGCGGTGGCACACGGGCTGCTGTATGAGCTAAATTATTCTCCAGCTCGAGCTTGTCACTATCAAGAGCTTTCTTGCTTGTCAATGTGCCCCGTGCCCCGTTGCCTGTCCAGCATTAGCTTCTACCTACCATTATAGACAACTTGAAAGCGGCAGTATGGCGTGAACAGAGATCATTTCGTCACAAGAGATGTATGTACCCAAAGCCAGAGCTCTCCAGTTCGACTTTATGCTTTAGCGAATCGTGTAACGACCGCCACAACAAGGTTCTAGATGAAATATTCCATGCACTTTGACCGTTGCAGTAAGCTGTCATGGCGCAGCACGGGCTGGGCAAATGTGTTCAAAGCGCCACTAGAAAACAAGCCTGCCAGAGACTGATCAACGCGAAGCAGCGAAAACATTCTCGGCCTGAATGATATAATTGGTGTAAAGATGTGCTTGGTCGCTTTGCATACGTGCTAGGTATTTTGGGTACTAAGCATAGTACGGTGCATGGCGATTGTATGTAGTGTCCTACCACTCCAAGGTGCATGCATGCATGCGCATGTTCACCTCATGCATTATGCTTAAGGACCAAGACCTTGCAAGGGTTGCCTTTCAGTAGTACCGATTTATCGGCTTGGGCGACATAATTATGATGTGATTGTGGCGCGTGATGCAAATGGCCACAGCGGATGAGCATTGTGTCCCTTGATTCCTTGATACGTCTGCGTACCTACGGGAGTGTGAGGCTGGTGTCCGTAGTGTGGTGTACTGCTTCATAGCTGATGGTATCGGCCTGGTTGGCGCTGTTTTCGCTGATGATGGGGTCCATGTTGATTCGCCTGTGTAATAGTGTGCGTTGTTGTCTGCATCTTTTGTGTTCGCCTTCCTGATCCCGTGTGGCCCGGGAATTTATGTCCTGGTCCCAACCACAGACGGTTGTGGTAGAGAGACGGGAAGGTTTAGTTGGAAAAAATGTGCCGTATCGCTAGGAAGGGCTTGGGCGTCATCACTCCCAAAAAGGCGGGTCAACGGCAGAGGGCAACGAGGCCCATCCAACGGCTGCGAAGGTCCGATGCCAACCCAGTGTTAAAAACCTTCGGGCATTTCGTCTCTACTCAGGCAAACAACGAGACAAGTACGCCTGCCATCTATATCTTCAAGAGATCGATCAGACGTAGTCGTATCGGATTGTGTTCTTGGTAGGCTTCCAGTGGCAGGCATGGTGACGTGCATGCCAGCAGAAATTCCGCCCTTTAATTCATTTACACCCTGCGTCTGCGCCACTTTCGACGGCAGAGACTTGTATGGTAAAACTGTTACGTCTAGAGCTATCAAGTGGCGCGGACGCAGGGTGCAAATGGTCTGCCCGGTTCTCTTATGCATGGGTCATCGCTGGCTTGGCATCGGACCCGAAGAACACTGCGCAACGCAACATGCAAGTTCACGGGGCGTCAACAGGCAGTGTAGCATCAGCAACAACAGCGCCAATCAGGATGATATAAGCTACAATGACGGAGTACGCCACACCGCGGCTATCAGCATGAAACTCCCGCTGGAACAATCACGGTGAACTCAACCCCGCTTTGGCGGAACTCACATGCAGTACTTCAAGTGAACCCCACCAGAAGCTTCTAATGTACACATATTTCCGAACCTAGAAAACAGATGAGAGGGGGCTGTGCCCGAACCTGCCCGAACCGGAAACCGAACCCGGGACCTTGCGTACACACAGGCTGCGGCTGAGTTTGGATCATACACGCATCCCAAGACTGGTTCGGAATTTGTGCAGCAATCAGTTGATATCCTTCCTTCTCTTCGCAAGCATCTATGTAAGAAACACATCGTATGCATACGTTTGTGGGAGTGTGCGACAAATCGGTCGATATTGGCGCAGCAATGTTCGATTTTTCGAACGCGACATATCACCATGGTACCGATGGTCGACACGTGCTGGTGCTTCAATCCACATACTTGCGACTGCATCGACATCCTCCTTCCCAACTTTGTGGTGCATTAAAGAAGTAAGCACAACGCTGCACATCATGACACGACGCTGATGTACATGTAGTCGCAAAAGACCTCGAATGTCGAACAGGTGTGTCAACCAGGCGTGTTGCTGTTCAAACATACTGTTTGGGCAAGGTTGCACGTGTTTGCATTCGCACACTGTATGGTGCAGACATACGTAAGGTCGCCGCATGCATCGGCGCTCATGCATAGAGATACGATTGTAGCATAACATACATGTTACAGTCTACTCGCGCCAAGTGCACTTGCAAGTGTCTAGTATAAGTGCTCTTGAGCCACGCAGAAACGCTGGTAAATTTTTGTTTTTCACGCGTGGTACTGCAGTGGTTAACTGCACGCGCTCTTTAAGCTTCTGTTTGCTTCGCTACCTGCTTTTCAAATTTTGTCGCAGCAACCAAGACGGTGCATTGAATTTGAGGTGAGGACCTTTGTGATTACAAACGGTGCCATTTTTGCAAGTGAAGACTATGTATTGTGGGAGAGTGTCGTGGCAGACAGTTTTCATCTCAGCTGCCTTGTGGAAATGATCGGGCTGTGCTCAGGTCGTTGCAGCAGGGTATTGATCTTCGTGCAGCAACGAGCACAGCCACGCATGCTTGACTGTGCCTCTCTTCTGCTTCAACAGTTACCTGGCGTTCAATCAGGCGATATTTACTTTCTGGGTTTCGGCTAGCATCACTTTATCGCTGACAGCCGGATTCTGTAGCTTGAAATCCAAAGTACTAGACCAAGTGGGAGGACCACTCCTGTGAAAATCTTTTTCCTGAAAGTTGTTAAAACTTGCTATATTTTCCGTGTCTTGAATTACACTTGCTGGCGAGGGTACTTCTGGTTCGTATATACGTGGCACTTCTCGCGCACGAGAGTGACTAATCGTGTTTTTCCGGCCTCTGTTTTATGGTTTGGTCTGGAACACTTTGTTGTGGGCGCATTTTTGCACATGCGATCTTCAAATGTCTGGGTTCAAGAAGGAGACTTCTGCGTGGCCTGAGAATGGGCACAGGATTGGTGTACATGTTCGGTAGATCCGTTTGGATATAGGGGTCGGCAATGCGTGCATACATGCCGTATCATATAGGACGTCTACTCCAACGAGGTTTACCAAAGCCTACGCAACACCATCTCCAGCAAGACGCTGCTGATGCGGAGTCTCGCACGTCGATGTGACGAGTACCTGCACATATCCTGCATGATTTCAGCAAAGTGTGTTAGACGAGCGGAAAGCGCGTTTTGGGTCTCTGAACCGCCTGCTCTCAATGCAAATCGGGAACCGTAATGGTGAATCGGCGATTACCTGGCCAGGTCAGGCCTGGTGTCATCACGCATTCGTTGCAATTGGAATGAACTGTTCGAGCAAATGAATCACGCACCAGCTTTCCCCAAAAGACGGTAACACGCATCTGGGGACAAGTGTCGCGCTTGCTTGGCTGGTTCCAATCAAATTCATCTGGACTCGATTACCCCGACAGGCATCATCTTGCACGGAACTTCAAGTCAAATATGTTTCGTAAAGAAAGTGCAAGTGAAGCAGAAACGTCTGTGTGTGTGTGTGTGTGTGTGTGTGTGTGTGTGTGTGTGTGTGTGTGTGTGTGTGTGTGTGTGTGTGTGTGTG